>JAAGKR010004961.1:1689-55548 GCA_011419295.1 Clarias macrocephalus
TGTGCGCGTGTGTGTGCGCGTGTGTGTGCGCGTGTGTGTGCGCGTGTGTGTGCGCGTGTGTGTGCGCGTGTGTGTGCGCGTGTGTGTGTGTGCGTGCGTGCGTGTGTGCGTGCGTGTGTGTGTGTGTGTGTGTGTGTGTGTGTGTGTGTGTGCGCGCGTGTGTAGGTGTATATGTGTATGTGTGGTGGAGCATGCAGTAGAGTTGATCAGAAGCATCCGGGTGCCTCACACACTGTCGAGTGCTTTATGTTTGACCACAGAAGGTTTCAGAGCTGAAATTGCTGAAAAAAGGCGAGACATTTAACAGGCCATGTTCTACATTATTAAACTGACTGGACGTATGGTTTGAAATCTGGAATTATTCTGATATATCATGGAACAGTTATAGTGTAGTGTGTGTGTGTGTGTGTGTGTGTGTGTGTGTGTGTGTGTGTGTGTGTGTGTGTGCGCGCACTGGTGGGTTAATCTCACACAGAGTGATGTTATACTTTGTCTGAGCAGTCAGTCTGTCAGTGATCATAAACGAGAAGACGTGTGACAGAGGTACTGAGGCGGTTATTTATTTACATGGACATGGACAGAGTCTGTAACAGAATTTAACACCTATTTATAATTTACTAGTACACTTAATACGTAGTACATGTGTTTACGTAAACATTTTGTATTTCATCTAAATCGGCTCGAGGCTTTGTGTCCCGCAGTACAAGAGCTCACTATGGGAAGTGTCTGCGGACTTTAATGTCTTCAGCCGAGTCCAGCACACAGGATCGTTTCTGGTAGTGAGACAGCAGTTTGCGCCACAGCCCGCTGCAGTCCAACAAGTCACGATTACCTGCGAAAAGATCAAGAATCTTCTGTCGTTATCTGCTGATGGCTAAAGTATTTTTACAAATGATCACATTTAAAAGTTTCACATTTAAAGGGCCTCCGCGTGGCGCAGTGGTAAAGTTCTCGCCCTATCATCCAGAGATCGATTCCCGGGTGATGCTGTAACCTCTCGCAGCCGGAGGTCTAGAGAGAGCTGATTGGCTGAGCTCTCTCAGAGGGGAGGGACGAGAGGTACTTAGAGCTCCCACATTAATCACGGCTCTACAGCCAATCAGGGGCGTTCGTGAGCTCAGGAGAGCGGAAGGAGCGGAGAGCGCTGTCCTCCGAGTGTGTTACTCCGCCCCCAAGCAGTTCGAAAAGAGGCGGGTGGCTGGCGTCATGTGGTTCGGAGGAAACACGTGATAGTCTTCGGCCCTCCCGGCTGAGTGGTAGTAGTAGCCTTAATGTGGAGCCCCCTAGTGACGGGGAGGAATTGGACACGACTAAATTAGGGAGAAAATCTGGGAAAAATCCCCCCCCTCACCCTCCAAAAAAAGTTTCACATTTAAATCGTATTATAAATGCTTTGAAAGTAAACGTTGAACAAAATGTTTGTTACGTTAAGTCTTCAGTTTACTTCATCAGGACACAAAATATTACCATTGTGATAATCCTCATATAACTTTTTTAAACTTGCTTCCTTCCTTCCTTCCTTTTATTAAACAGAAGGGAGATGGGATACTTAAAATTTGGGTGTGTGTCTGCACACTGCGACCTGGATACTGAAGTCTACATCTAGCTGTTTTCTTTGTTGTTGTTGATGTATTACCCAGAATGCAGAGTCCGTCCTGAGCGCGCGTGATGGCCACGTTGACCTGGTTTGGGTCGGTGATGAAGCCGAGTTTCTTCTTCAGCCATCCTTTACTGATGTACGACTCTTTTTCTTTCTCAGAAAGTGAACACGATCTGTAGAGAGTATTACATAACGCCACTCGCTTCCTACACACACACACACACACACACACACACACACACACACACACACACACCATATATTAGCATATATAGGTGCATCCCAATAAATTAGAATATCCCCAAAACTTTGATTTATTTCCATAATTCAATTCAAAAAGTGAAACTCATATACAGTATTATACAGCTTAATTACAAGGACTGACATTTTTCAGTGTTTATTGCCTTTAATTGTGATGATTATAGCTTACAGCTAATGAAAAACAAAAATTCTGTATCTTAGAATGTTACAATAATATTTACTATTAAAATAAATAGTTTTCACAGAGAAATGTTGGACTACTGAAAAGTATGATCATGTACAGCTTTCAGTACTTGGTCAGGGCTCACTTGCATGAATTACTGCAGCAGTAGGGCGTGGCATGGAGGCGATTCGTCTGTGGCATTGCTGAGGTGTTACTGTAGACCAGGTTGCTCTGATAGCGGCCTTTAGGTCTGGTGTCTCGCATCTTCCTGATTACAATACACCATAGATTCTCTATGGGGTTTAGGTCGGGTGAATTTGCTTGTCCATCAAGCACTGGGATACCATGGTACTTAAACCAGGTATTAGTACTTTTGGCAGTGTGGGCAGATGCCAAGTCCTGCTGGAAAATGAAATCAGCATCTCCATAAAGCTGGTCAGCAGAGGGAAGCATAAAGTGCTCTAAAACTTCCGGGTAGATGGCTGTGCTGACCTCTTGACCAGATAAAACACAATGAACCAACAGCAGCAGATGACACGGCTCCCCAAACCACCCCAAACTTTACACTGGACTTGAAGCAGCTTGGCTTCTGTGCCTCTCCTCTCTTCCTCCAGACTCTGGGATCTCGAGTTTCATCCGAAAAGAGGACGTCGGCCCACTGAACAACGGTCCAGTCCTTTTTGTCCCAAGTCCAGGGAAGACACCTCTGTTGTTGTCTCTGGTTCAAGAGTGGCTTGACACAAGGAATGCGACAGTCGTAGCCCGAGTCCTGGATACGTCTGTGTGTGGTGGCTCTTGAAGCGCTGACTCCAGCTGCAGTCCTTTCCTTGTGAATCTCCTCCAAAGTCTTAAATGAGCTTCGTTTCACAATCCAGGTTAGCCCTGTTGCTTGTGCACCTTTTTCTACCACATTTTTTCCTTCCATTCAAATTTCCGTTAATGTGCTTGGATACAGCACTCTGTAAACAGCTGGCTTCTTTAGCAATGACTATCTGTGGCCACTGAACCAGACTGAGAGACCATTTAAAGACTCAGGAACCCTCTGCAGATGTTTTGAGTTAATTAACTGATTAGACTGTGACACCATGGGTCTCCAATAACTTTTTTACAATATTCAAATTTTCTGAGATATTGACATTTGGGTTTTATTAGCTGTAAACCATAATCATCAACATTAAAAGAAATAAACACTTGAAATATATCAGTCTGTGTGTAGTGAATCTATACAATACGAGTTTCACAGTTTGAATTAAATTACGGAAAACTTTTCGATGATATTCTAATTTATTGAGATGCACCTGGATTTACAGTGCCATGAAAAAGTATTTGCCCCTTTATGATTTTTTTTTCATATTTGTCACATTTAAATGATTCAGGTATTTAAACACAAATTTTCATATTACACAATGATAAACAAAGTAAATACAAGATGCCGTTTTTAAATGAGGATTTCTTTTTAAAAAGTCCAAACCTGCCCGGCCCTATGTGAACAATTGCAATCAAGTGTTTGTGATACCTGGCAATGAGTCTTTCACATCGCTGCAGAGGAATTTTGGACCTTCTGTTGCCCAATTCTGTGAAGAATTGTTTTAATTCAGCTACACTGGAAGGTTATTGAAGCATAAATGGCCTGTTTAAGGATCTTGATCAGATTTAAGTCCATTCTCCTTCAGGATTTTCTGGTAGAGCGCAGCATTCAGGCTTCCATCGGTAAGTGACAGGATTGATACGGAGGGTGATGCGGTATGGACTGATGAACCTGGGTGATAGCTTTTTGGATTCACCTTGGTGTGAAGGTGAAGGTTTCTGGTTGAAAGCCATACTTTGTCACCTACATTGTACAATCGTCCCGGTGGTTGTTGACGGCGATGTTGAGTGGCGTAGCGGTTGTTGGTCTCTTGGATGGCGGCGTTTGCTTGGTTCCACAGCCGTCGACACCGGCGAACCAACTGTTGGGCTGACGGCACCTCAACCTCTGGTTCTTGATGATCAAACATCGAAGGTTGGAAACCGTGGCATACCTCAAATGGACTGAGATTGGTGGCTGAAGAGACATGGAGATTGTGAGATAACTCAGCCCATAGGAGGTAGCGGGCCCAGGAGCGCTGGCGATCGGCAGCAAAGCATCTCAGGTAGCGCTCCAGTTGTTGGTTGGTCCGCTCCGTCTGACCGTTAGTCTGGGGATGATAACCAGAGGATAGACTACAGGTGGAATTGATCAGACGGCAGAAGGCCTTCCAGAACCGGGCGGTGAACTGGGGCCCCCTGTCCGAGACGATGTCTTTTGGGAACCCATGCAGTCGAACTACGTGTTCTAAAATCAGCTGCTGTTTTTTTGGCTGACGGGAGTCCGGTGAGAGCCACCAGGTGCACGGCTTTGGAGAACCGGTCGACGATGGTTAAGATGGTGTCTTTCTCTTCGGAGGCCAGCAGGCCCGTGATGAAGTCGACGGCCATGTGCGTCCAGGGCCGATGAGGAACGGGGAGTGGTTGGAGTTCCCCCGGTGTCCGTTGGTTGGTATTCTTGGACCTGGTGCACACTGGGCACGCCTGGACGTACTCCTTGACGTCACTCGCCATAGATGGCCACCAGAAGGCACGTCTGATAAACTGAAGGGTGCGGTTGGCACCGGGGTGTCCGGATAATGGCGAGGAATGACCCCTTCGCAACACCTTGGTCCTTACGGTGTTCGGCACGTAGAGTCGCCCAGGCGGCACACCTGCCGGTGCGGTCTCCATTGCCTGTGCACGGCGAACCCTCGTTTCCAGTTCCCAGTGAAGTGGTGCAATGATGTTGGTGGGTGTGATGACAGGCGCGGGGTAGGATAGGTGGAAGTTGTAATGTTCGAAAAATAGTGCCCACCGCGCCTGTCTCGGGTTGAGCAGCTTTAAGTTGCGGATGGTGATCAGGTTCTGATGGTCGGTCCAGAGGATGAACGGTTCTCTGGCGCCCTGGAGCCAGTGTCGCCATTCCTCCAAAGCCCACTTTATGGCCAGCAGCTCGCGGCCCCCTACCCCGTATCGCTGCTGAGTGGGGTCAAATTTTTTGGAAAAGAAACTACAGGGATGTAGCTTCTGGTCTGGACCTCGTTGAGAGAGAACAGCCCCGGCACCCACATCTGAAGTGTCCACCACCACAACGAATGGTTTACTTGCATCTGGGTGCAGTAGAATTGGGGCGTTGGTGAACCGGTGGCATAGGTCATGAAAGGCGGTGATGGCGGCGGGGTTGAGGCTGAAGTGATGAGAAGAGGGTCGAGTCAGAGCGGTTAAAGGGGCGGCAACCGTACTGTAGTCCCGGATAAAGCGACGATAGAAGTTCGCAAACACGAGAAACCGTTGAAGTTGCTTGAGGGTCTTGGGTAGGGTGTCTGTTCTTAATGGTGATGTTATTAAGCCCCCGATAATTGACACAGGGACGCAAGTCGCCCCCTTTCTTCTTCACAAAGAAGAACCCCGCGGCGGCAGGCGAGGAGGAGGGCCGGATGGTGCCGTGGCGAAGGGCGTCAGAAACATATCTCTCCATCGCCTGTGTCTCAGCGGCGAAGAGGGAGTAAAGATGGCCGCGGGGGGGGACCGATCCCGGCTGAAGTTCAATCGTCAGGTTATAGGGGCGATGAGGAGGAAGATGTGTGGCTCGTCTCTTGCAGAATACTTCAGCCAGGTCTCGGTAGGTGTCGGGGATGGCGTTGGTGTCGACATCGGGTGCCTCGGACTCCCTAGAACACGTCCCAGCGGGAGCCCGCAGGCAGAGTTCGGTGCAGGTCGGCCCCCACTGCAGGATCCGGTTTTGCGTCCAGGAGATGAGGGGGTCATGTTGGAGCAGCCAGGGGTGTTCGAGGATGATGGGTGGCGATGAAATAGAGGTGAGGTGGAACTGGATCTGTTCGTGATGTTTGCCGATGACAAGGGTGAGCGGCTGAGTCTGAGTGGTGATGGGGCTGGAGGAAAGGGGCCGACCGTCGACAGATGTGATACGAACGGGCTGGGATAATGCCTCAAGTTCCACTCCCAGTTCTTTGGCAAAGGAAGAGTCAATAAAGTTACCTGCGGCACCAGAATCGATGAATGCAGTACTTCCGACCCGTTTGTGGCCAAACCAGAGGTGTACTTGGACCGTGAGACGGGAATTATTGGGTGTCGTGACCGAGAGGTGGAGGGGGCCCGGTGAACTGCCCCGTTTGCTCACCGGGCCTGAGCGTTTCCCGGGCGAAGTGGACAAAGGGCCCTGTGGTGCGCCGCTGACCCACAGTAGATGCAGAGCCCTTCTCTGAAGCATCGTTCCCGTTCTGCAGCGGTCAAGGAGGCACGTTCTAGTTGCATGGGTTCTCCAGCTCCGGTGTTAACCACGGCGGGAGGTGGAGGTCCAACGGGTGCCATGGCGGTGGTGGTGAAAGAGGGACGAATCTCAGGAACCGGGGCGTGAGGGTATGAAGGTGACGTAGTGGGTGGCAGGGTCCGGGAGCCTGGCCTCGGACGAGAGAGCAGGCGCTGGTCAATGCGGAGGGCGAGCTGAATCAGTCCTTCCAGCGTGGCAGGAATCTCTCGTCCGGCGAGTTTATCTTTGATCCGTGAGGCCAGTCCCTCGTAGTAGGCCATCCGGAGGGCGGCATCTCCCCAGGTGGTCTGCACGGCTAGAGTACGAAAGTCCGCTGTGTAGCGACTCACGGACGACCCTCCCTGCCGCAGATGATATAATTTGGTGTCGGTCTCCACCTCAGCAGCAGGATGCTCAAATGTTAGCTTCAGTTGATGGGTGAACTCTCCGTATGAGTAGGCCGTGTCCTTTTATGCTTCCTGAAAACCCGACTGTATTACTTCCGGGTCCTAGTGCCGGTCGTGTTACGAGTGTGCATGACATCTACAAGTTGAACATTGTCCTGGATGTAATAAAGTAAAACAGGATTGAGATCATATCCAAATGAGGATCTGGTTCCTTTCAAGGTTTATTTCTATTGCTATCTCAGTTAGTTTATCCTTGCCACTGTTGAACCTGAGCTTGCTTATCAGGGACAATCTGATAATTTTAGTTCATACATATTTACTCACGTTTCACACACATTTCCATAACTGTCTTTTGATTCTGTAAAGTCACTTTGCAACAATGACCATTGTTAAAAGCACTAAACAAGTAAAATTGAATTGAATTCAGTATCCAAACTTTTTCATTTTAGGGCACAGTGTATAATATTTCCACTGGTCCTTCTCTCTCATCTTCTTTGTTCATAGACATCTCTATAAACGGACAGCTTTCAGATAAAGGTTTCCAGCTAGTTGTTATACATTATAAAACAGCGATGCTACATGTGAGCACTGCCTCAAGTGTCTACTCTGATCAACTGAACAGTGTGGAGTTCGTATGGGGGCAGACAGTGCCGAGCAGCATGGAGACAGACAGGTAAGAACAAAATATAAATATGCTAGCTTGTAATTCAAAACATTACAAATAAGTACATCCTGTCTGAGCCATTAGAAATATAGCCCTGTGAAGGCCGGTGCACACAGTATGTAACAGAGGCAGGATACCTGTGTTGCTTTTCCTTTTAAAAGTGTACAGTACTTGGTTCTAATTATTATGAAAGACCATTAAAACCCCACTGAGTGCCAGACATTTTATAACTGATCCTTTTGTTATTCTTCAGTGTGTCAATATTTCTAAGGAGGAATGAATTAGACGTCACCATGGGAAGTGTACGTGTTGTTTTCCTCCTTCATAGAAAACCTGGACATGTATTTCTATGGCCTGTTATTCATCAACAACCAAAAAATTCTAACATCCAAGGCATTCTGGGTAAGAGACAACACAAAAGCAAAGTCAAATTTAAAGCACAAAACATTTAAATTATTTTGTTTCAGATTAGATGAACTGGTGTTTAAATCAAGAGTAATCGTAAGGTCATGCAAAATTCCCTTTTTGTATTCATGACCAAGATTCTCACTGATGTCCACTCAAGACAGGCTGAACAGCTATTCTGAATCACAGGATTTTGGCAGAACCCAATTGTGTATAACTGTTAATTAGAGCTTTAGTTAGATATAGTTAAATATAAGAAGATGTACATAGCATGATTAGTATCTTGTTTATTTAAGCAAAAAACTATTGACTAACAGTGACTCGAGAGTTTTTTATATATATTTAAGGAAATAAGGAACTTCAGTATGAAGAGCTCCCAGGATCACAGCTCAAAATCCACAACCAGGAAATTGGGGCATCCATGTAAGCAAATAGAGCAATTCTACATTTTTACATATTTTTTCATTTGATATACTGTATGTGCTCTTAAATGCCATGTTTCTATTTCATTATAGGAGCTCTGCCATCGACTACAGATATCATGCAGCCCCTAGCGTGGATTGTTGGCTTGTGCCATTCCAGTCTGTCCTGCAGGGAGAGATTTCTGACTTCTCTGTCTCACAGCTGTAGAATGTCATGCTAAATATGTGGATCTTATTTTCAACTGAATGTTGGTTAATTGCGAAATATTTACTGAGCCAAAATGCAATTAAATAACATTCCTAACTGCAACAATACAGAGTTCTCAGGGTCTTTACTTTAAGGTTACTCATTATACTAAGATGCCATGAAATGTTGTTTATCCACACAATCAAAAAAATTATGGAAGTTTGCATGAATTGTGAATGTGTATGATAAAAATGATCAGATTGTACCTGATGCGCAAACGAGGGCGTCGGTGCTGAGAGAAAAACTCCCTGAGATGGCAATAGGAAGAAATCTTCAAAGGAACCAGACTCAACAGGAAACAGATCCTTATTTGGGTGATAACAGATAGCAGGGATTGATCTGCAGTCATACTGTGTGTTAGGAGGTTGGAAGTTCAGTATAACAGGAGATGTGTTTAATGTAATATGGATCCCACTTGGTTACTGGAGGATCAGGTACAAAACTAAAGAAAATTCGAATCATGGACTATTAAGCGACTACACAGGTTCCCTCCGTCCTCTGAAACCAAACTTCAACTGTAACCTTCCTGGTCCATAACACGGATGTCTTAGAGACTGAACCCGGGCCCTCCTGTCCCAAAACATTGATGAACAAGAACACTCAGTCCTGTATGTGATAAAAGCTATGCAAAAATATGGCCCTACAGAGAGAAGCCCTGGTCATCAAATAGGTGATAGAGGAGCTAAAATACTACCTAGCAGGGTTTCTAAAAAAGAAAACCTTCCACCTTCAACAGTCACTGTTGAGTCATAGACCACTCCTACAGTGGATGGTTTCTCTCACTACAGGACTATTCTTTCTCAATTGTGCAGAGTCCATTAAATTCTGTCCAGCCAGTTTTGTGTGATGCTGTGACAACATCTGGCTGGAAGGGACTGTACAAATTCCATATTTGTACAGTTCCATAAACAGTATTGAGGTTGTTTGCCACATAATGTAAAGTCACAGGCACAGTCTGTGTGGAGACTAGTGATGAGAGGTTTGAATCATTTCAGTGCCTCGGTTCTTTGAATCTCGTTCATCAAAATGAATGAATCTTTTTTTGAGTCATTTCGTTCTTTTGACCAGAAATAAAATAAAATGTTACATTTCCAATAAACAGACCCCCCAACACATCTGCATACACAAATTTTGTGTATCATTTCTGTTTCCTGTACAGACCCTACGGAGGTTTAGCGATGCTTTGCACATGCGCGGCCAGCAGGAAATGAAGGAATACTCTCCGACTACTCGTTCTTCTGGGTCACGTTAAAGATTCATTCAAAAAGAACAAATCGTTTATGAACGATCCATCACTAGTGAAGACACTGGCAAAGGCAGTAACCACATTATTCATTTACAAGCTAACATTATTCATGAGATCAGACAGGTGCAGGATCATCATGGAGTAAGTCTTCTATAAAGCCAGGAATCAAGTCTGAGAGATGAACAGTTTATTATTACTTGTTATAATTCTGTTTAAAAAAATGTATAGGTTACAAAATTCCCAATTATTTTGCATGAACGGCGTGTAAAAAATAAAGACCAAAATACTCAAAATATAAAAATTGAAATAAAATGTAAAATTATAAAAGTTAAATAATAAAATTTGCTAAACATAAAAAGAAGTTTTAGTCAAACTAAAGAGTAACTAAAGAGTAGTACAGTGTGGCTGTGCTTATAATGAAGGTTTAAAATTTTAATCTAAAATATTCTTCAAATATTTGGTTCAAATAATTCAAATGGCCATAAATGAAAACTTAATGCTTAATGTTTAAAATGTAAAATATCTAGACAATTCCTAATCTATTTAAGTTATACTACTACATCAGATCATGGTTTTTAAAATTGTCTTACTGAAGTTTTCAAACCCTGTATATTATTTCATCTAATAATAATGATACTTAAAAACACTACTTAATGCAGAATATGCAGTCTGGCAATCTCACCACGAATTCCCCCAGCCTATACAATTATAACCGTATTACCAACATGAAAAAAAAAATAAAACATGAAGAAACAGAACCAAAAAGATGCCACACATGATTATAAAAAACAATATTGCAAGTCCAACAAACAACATAATTAGTATAACAAGCCCTCCCAAAGGAATATTTTATGTCAGTATAAAATAACTTACAGGTGCATTTACAGCATTTATACTACATGTCCCATTAATGATGTACAGCGTCCCTTTGTAATGTCTATCAAATCCATATAGAAAACATATTTCACTCGGTGAGGTTGTTAACTATCGTCCTGTGTGTTCATCTACGCCATCTATTCCTTCTCTCGAAATTTCTCTCCACACTCGCATAATGTAAAAAGTACCGGCTGGGTGGAGCTACAATTTGCAGTGAGCAGGGTAATGACCGGAGAGTCTCAGAGGTTTGTTGAAAAGCTGATGTGCGTTTCTCAGACCTGAGTTCTGTACGCGACACCATGGAGCGAACCACATTCATACTAACGATCCTTGGACATTTACTTCTCTGTGTCACTTCGGCCCCAGTCAAGCAGGTACAGACAGAGTTTTCCACAAATCCTCTGCTTCTATATTTCAGTATTTTTACAGTTATCTATAATCTTAAATCATTGATAAATGATCGAAAGTTGCTCTAAAAATACAAGCTTGAAAATGACTTGTTGAAGTTAACAATGAATTACATTGTTTAACCTCATATTATCTCACTTAATTGGACTTTTGAGCTTCTTCTTGTGTGTTACTTAAGAATGAAAATTATGTAAAAAGAAAGTTCAGTTCAGTACATAAATACAGAAATGTTTCCTTATGTTTCCTAATGTTTCGGGCCAATAATAGAAACTCTCTACATACTGTAAAACATGGATTTTACATTAAAATATAAAAATGTACCAAACTACTATGTTATATATATATTATATATGTTTACTTTATATATGTTGTCAGGGAAATTGATCGGAATGTAGAAACAGTTGAGTAACTCTGGGGTGAAGGTCGGCTGAATTGTTTGAGTTGCTCTGTTTGTTTTACTGGTGTGTTAGACGGTGTGTTTGTCTCGACAAATCCAAAATATCATAACAACCCTGGTATCATTATAAAATGCACATGAAATGATGGGACATTAAAAATATGTTTAATAAAAAATAATTTATGCTTGAAGATTATGCACATTTGCTATGAAAGATCTGTTTACTTCAGTCAGGATTTCCATTCAGTCTATCCAAGCTGGACATGTTACAGAAAATTCATTTATAACAAGGTTCGATTTAACTGTTTTTCTTTCAACACAGCAACGAGATGTCGACATCTACAGTTTCCACATCAACTCCACAGTAAACAGCCGCTACGCCATCACAGTCATCACAAGCCGTGTGGCGAACCGACTCAATGAGTCCAAAGAAGTTCATTTCCAGGTCAAGATACCCAAGAATGCTTTCATCAGCAAATTCAGGATGTAAGTCAAACACAAAGGTGTGATTTCAACAAATGACCTAAAACATACAGAATAAATCAAGACATGAATAGTTTCTAAGAATAGTCTGCTTTAGTCTTCCCAAAGAAAATAATTTGCTAAAAATGTCTGATAATGGCTCAGTAATGTATCAAATATTAGGGTCAGTGAGATTGTATAGAATGTAAATCCAGCATTCATCTTTAAACACTAAATCCACTGGCAGATACAGTATAGGAAGAATAGTAAACTAATAAAACTAGTAATTTACTAGTAATAGTAAAACTAAACTAAACTAAACTAAACTAGGAAGAATAGCAATTCCAAAACCAGACTCAGGCAAATATCAAATATTACACCTGGACATAAAAGAATGCATAATCCTACAGAAAAGAGTCTTTATGAACTTAATGTCAATAAAAGCATTTGACTATTACAGATGTGGCCATAAGAATGTGCGTCTCAAGGAAAGGGATCTCATGAGCTGCCGCCACAGTGTGCGGGCAGTACAGGTATTGTGTGTCTACTGAAGCCAATAATGTGTTAGTCTTTCTTAGACGCCTATGGACAGCAAGCGACAGAGCTCATAAACGTTTAAAGCATAAACTGTAAATACTGACGTATTTATTCTTCATTTTCGTCTCTCCTTCTTTTGTATCAAATAATGATTCTTTTTTGACTGTGCTTTATCCATTTATTAGTAGTAGTAGCTTCCTATCAGGGAATGTAATTAATATTAGTCATTTAAACCCAGGCATTGCCATGTCTTTTATCGTTTTGTCCCTGTAAAGACATTACAAAAACTACATAACATACTTTATATTATGAATTTTAATCCACCATTCTCATTTCATTATTATGAACATAATTTAAAGCACATACACAATACACACATCCATCATGAAAGATCTATTGTAAAACAAAATAAAATTCATGTTTGCTTCAGCATTGGAAACTATTTTGTTTTAGGCTAACTAATTATACATAGTTCTTTGTTGTACTTGGTCTGGCTTTTAGATAAAGTCCTTCCATGTGCAATCTGGCAGATATTAAGTGAAGCATAACACATTTATTTAAAATCGCCGTTGCAGGATCTCACAGCACTACGCAAGACGAATTGCGGCTTTCCACATGTATTCTAAATGGCCACAAAACATGCATTCTCGACCCTGAAGGTGCAAGGCCACAGTCTTAAACACTACGACCGATGCCACAAATAGAAAGGAAGTTGAAAAAAAAAGCCCAGAAGTAAACTAAAGCTGGTTGCATAAGTGTGCGCACCCCTTTCTAACAAAAAATAAAGATAAACCATTCATGCATGTTCAATTAACTCATGTTTAATGTAATTGTTATACACCTCTCATCAATGAAATAATTCTAATTAATGCCAGATAAACATTAGATGTTTCTGTGTTATCTTGTTCTGAGGCTGTAAAGAATGCTTGTGACCTGAGGGTCAGGACTGAAGGTTCAATAAACTGCTCATTAGTGCTCACTGGCTCAGTTTGATCCTTCAATAAGCAGTATTCAAGGCAGAGCATTCCCTTTTGTGCAGTGTTTGGGAAGTAAACAGTCTGAAAGGTACTCAAACAGCAGGAATTTCTGAATAAACAACCACTTCTCATGAATAACAACCATGAAACAGAACTAGGCAAACTCTATAAAACAAGAAAAGCTGTGCTGGTGATTTTATCACAAAAACAACAGGTAAACTACAATAAAAACCAGTAAGTAGTCAGGTGAGGAACTGTGAGTAGCTAATGTTACATTCAGATTTTGTTAGCATACAGGTCACGGTGATGGTAATGATATAACTGAGGACTAAGATAAAGTCACAATGCAGTCATTTATAATTGGGGATTGCTGTAATGAATAAAATTTAACACATGCACAAAAATATCTCTAAAAACTTTCTCATCAGGACAATAGAGGGAAAGACATATGATGGAGTTGTGAAGCAGAAAGAAGCGGCACAACAACAGTACAGTCAAGCAGTATCTCGAGGAGAAAGTGCTGGGATTGTCAGGTACCACAGGAATAGAGATAAGAAAGAATGTTTACACATCTGTATTATTCCAGCCTATTAAAAATATATATATTGTCTTTTACATTATTTGAATATTATTATGATAAAACTTTCTGTCTCTGACTAGTTTAATTAACTTTCATGAAGTATCACTGCCATTATCATATGCACTGATGATGCTCGTTATGGCTTCAGCTCAGTAGGACGGACTCTGGAGGACTTCAAAACCTCAGTGACGGTGGCAGCTTTCAGTAAGGTGACCTTTGAACTCACCTATGAAGAGCTGCTGAAGAGACGGCTTGGCAAATACCAGTTACAAATCAACGCTCAACCAATGCAGACTGTGGCAGATTTCAAGGTGATGTAGGACTTAAAGGGAAACAACATCTCTGTATTGGTTCAAAATATTTTAAGTGTGTCAGAGTGCTAATTTAACAAGCAGTAGATTCAATGTCAGTAGGCAATTTTCCCATCATAACAATGTTTAACAATGTTACCTCCCTAGATAGGACTTACAGAGAGTAAATCAAACATAATTTTTTTTAAAACTACTTCAATTGTAGCCTTTCTAAAAACTAATATTAAAGTTGCGTCTCCACTAGATTGATGTCTACATTAATGAGCATCCGGGTATTTCCTTCCTGGAGATTAAAGGAGGGCTGAAAACTCAGGAGCTGTCCAGTGCTGTAATCAGTACTCTGGCTTCATCTACTAAAGAGGTGAGAAATGTTAAAGTTATGTTACTGTTAGATTCATCATGCTATATTATGATACAATGCACCACAATGCTAACACAAAGCTAATTAATTAACTCCACACACTCATTTGTATGTGCAGGCATGGGTGAACTTTTACCCTGCTCGTGAGCAGCAGACAAAGTGTGAAGGTTGTGGAGAAAATGGACTAAACGGAGACCTGATCATAGAGTACGATGTGAAGAGACCAAAACAAAATGGAGAACTACAGGTTATTTATAGAAACATGAAATTAAAAGTGAAAAAATTAACATGTCAGTTGCTTTTTATTACAATAAAAGTAAAAAAAAAAGCCATATTTGCCCTTTATGTAGACTTTCTTCTTTGTGATCTGAAACAATATATATATATACAAAACCCTCACTGATATTTTTCAGCTATCAAACGGATATTTCGTCCACTACTTTGCTCCCATAGATATTCAGAAAATCCCCAAAAATGTGGTTTTTATCATCGATCGAAGTGCCTCAATGTTTGGCAAGAAAATGGCTCAGGTAAACATGATCAGATGTGTTAATGAGTCTCTCTGTGAAGGCATTTTATTTTGAACTTTAGATACTGTGGGTCATCTGAATATATCTGTAAGATGGAATGTAGACTCCTGTATGAAATTTAGGTGTTCATATAACGAGTAGCATACATTTATATCCGTGAGCATGTACATGTTTAAATGCAGACAGCACACATGCGCGAACACACACACACGCAGCTGGAAATAATGCAGATTTTTGTCATTTTAGACTCGTACGGCAATGCTGAAGATTTTGGGAGATCTTGCTCAGGAGGATTACTTCGGCCTGATAATCTTTGACTCTAGCATAGATGTCTGGAAAGCCGAACTCGTCCAGGCCACAGAGAATAATCTGAATGAAGCAAAGGATTTTGTGAAGAACATTAATGATAGAGGAGGTACAGTCACTTTCATTACTGTATATCAAAATTGAGGATCATAGTGGTGGTCACTACTCTTGTGAATCATGATCAAAACTCTATTTGTCATTCAGCTTTCATACTCCCAAGCCCATTTTATAAAACTATTGTTAGAAAAGGTTTATGAAACGAGGACAGAGCGGTACACAAACACAGACCTCTTTAATTCACCATAAAGAAACACAGATGTAAACCAAACTAACAGAAGGAGAAAAGTAATATGATGCTCAGAAAAACTGCCTAAATGTGTTTGTACATGTTTTAAATACTGTGATGTGAAGGGTGTTGTCAGAAAAAGTCTAAGTAGATTCTATTTATTTTGTTCCAAATACTGCATAAAGGTGGCCCTGTGGAAAACTGTACATGATGAAACATGGGCTATAATCCAATCTCCTCTGCAGAGACAAACAGCTGTCTATTAATATACATTTGCTTCAATGTATTTAATAACTTAGATATTTTACTTTTTCACTGATCATCCCCTCAGCCACGGACATCAACGCTGCAGTGCTGAAGGGGGTGGATATGATCAAGAGATACCCCCGAGAGGGCTCCGCCTCCATCCTCATCCTGCTCACCGATGGAGACCCCACTACAGGTATTAAAGGATTAAACTATTGGCCCGTTATTAAACCTGGCATTGTTAGAGTCTAAAAGCAAGTAATGAAAATAAACAAACACGTCACTCAGTGGTGGATTTTTAACCATCATATACGTAATGTAAAGCTCCTGTCGGGTTCGGAAACGATAAACACGGAGGCAGCGACGCGGTGAGTTAAACGTGCAGTGTTTATTGAGGTTCAAGTGGTGCAACAGGTGAATGAGGTGAGATTAAGTGCTCGATGAGAAGGGCGAAGGTCGACGTGATGGGCTGGTAGGGAATGGCTTAGGTCGCATCTTGTCGCTGTGCTCTCGCAATCCCCCAGGATAATCTGAGTCTGTTGGGAGAGAAGAAACGGGTAAGTCTCCTGTATACATTTCTCACTCACTGGTAGGCTCCGCCGCGGTCCCTTTTTAGCGAGCAGGCGATAGGTGGATAGTGTATGATTCGTGTTTGCTTGTACTGGGGGAGTGGCATCCCTCCCCTTTTTGTGCTTCGCTGCTGTCCAAGGTGCTATGTGCCACCTGTTTGTGAATTCTCCGAGATGTGCGAGAAAGCCCGTCGCCACAGTAAGCACCAAGACGCTGAAGTTATAAAATCCTAGCTGACAATACCATATTTAAGATTTAATACCTTTGAAGAAAATAACCTGCCTTCATATATTTTTTATACTTTAAAATAATGTTTTGAACTACATTCAATTACAACATTAACAACATGTAAAATAAAACAATTAGAATATGTACACATTTAAATAAGTGCTATTACATTAGTACAAAGAAAACCTAATTCCATTATTAAGGTTACTCCACATTTAGAATTATAATGTCTTCAAGTAGCACGCCATGTATTAATGTGTTTATTTACTTCATTAGTGACTTAGTAAGAACTGTTCCCCACAGGTGAAACAAACACAGGGAGAATTCAAGAAAATGTTAAACCGGCCATTGGTGGTAAATTTCCACTTTACTGCCTGGGGTTTGGATTTGATGTCAACTTTGATTTCCTGGACAAAATGGCGCTGGAAAATGATGGAGTTGCTCGCAGGATCTATGAGGACTCAGATGCTGACCTCCAGCTGCAGGTGAGATACAGCGTAGGGGTCACTTTCAGTTATATCCATTAACATGTGCTTGTTAGGCAGAGCTTTAACTCCATTTCATGCTTTCGTGCTTAGGGTTTCTATGAGGAGGTGGCCACGCCGCTCTTAACTGATGTTCAACTGAAATACATCGGAGCAGCGAATCTCACCCAGACCAGTTTCAGGCAGTATTATAACGGCTCCGAGATTGTGGTGGCGGGACAAATCACAGACAACAGCCTGGAGACTTTACATACTGAGGTCATCGCAATCTCAGTAAGAACCCCAGTGCTCCTACAGTTCTGTTCTTCAGTTACAGTCTCCTGTACATCTGTTACTTATTTGTTAATGTGAATCATGCAAGAGTTAGAAAAACTGTAAATGCTACAACCTGAGTCTAAGTTACCTGAGTGGACTGGTCAGATCAATGGTCTTTACACTTTACTTATTTAAGCAGAGTATCTATTTTGTCTTTTTTTGTCTCTCTTCCACTTTTCATGTCTTTTATTACTTGCAGATCGGCTCAAACGTTACTTACCAGGACTCCGTGTCGACACAAGACGTCATTGATGTTTTACCACAACATGAAAACTTCATCCAGAGACTGTGGGCTTATCTTACAGTCAAACAGCTCCTGGAGAAAGAGTGAGTGATCACCCTGTTTAATGCTCTACATAAATAACTTTCTGATTTGAAACCATGATTTGAGGTTTGCATTCATGTGTTTCAGAGTGACACTTAAAGGAGATGAGAAAGAAGCAGCCAGGAAAAAAGCTCTGGATCTTTCTCTCAAATATGAATTTGTGACTCCTCTCACCTCCATGGTCGTCACTAAACCACAAGAAAATGAGACACAGGTCGCCCACAAACCCAAAGAAGGGGAAGAGCCACGCACAGATGATCATTTTGGGTTGGCACATCTGCCTGGTAGGTGTAATGAAGTGTAGGGAAACACAGTGGGTATCGAAAATTCAACCTAAACATACCAATCTAACCTAAACAACCATTATTTTCTCATTATTTATTTTTGTCCGACTTATTTTTCTTTGACTATTGATTCATTGTATGTGGCTCCCAGTGGCATCAACGTGAAACATTTGCGTTATTTGAAAGCCAAGCGAAGCAAGTTTACATTTTGTGTGTTTTTTACATTTACTGCAATATTTAGTGAAGACATAGCACCATGGGGACCAAGAATGATAGCAAAGATGGTAGCAAGGATAAAATAGAGCCGCTTTCAGCTTGTTTTTTAAAGCAGCCGGTGGCACGGGGAATCATAAATTAAGGTTAAGTGAGGTTTAATGTCTATTTATTTCATATTTTACTTCATTTACATGTCTTTTGTAAATGCTTTGATTGTTTGTATATGCAAAAATATGATTATAGTGTTGGAAATTGGAAATTGGTAATATTTTTGGGTGGCTGGAACGGATTATCTGCATTTACATTATTTCCTATGGGACAATGTGTTTCACAATACAACATTTCATCTTAAGAACTCGCCTCTGGAACGGATTAAATTTGTATGCCGAGATACCACTGTTAGTATTATCAGATTTTTTATTTTCTAAACACCCAGTGCAATTAAAATCAAAAGATGGAGGAAAAGGAATCTAGACTGTAGATTATTTTATTATACCACTTTAAAAGCTATTTTGGCATATTTGTGGTTTAACATAAAGAGTTGTCTCCTTTTTAAAATGTCCATATTATCTTATTTTTTAAACCTGGGTATGTGAAGGATTAAAGTAAAATAAAATAAAATCTGGAAGAAACACAAAGAATTGTCCGTTCTGAATGCATTTGACTGTTCATTATTCTGTTCATTTATAGATTAAGTGTAAATGAATTTAACATTCCTCTCACAAAATAATCCATTGACAAATACATTGTATTTACTCTCCCTGGGACAACAGGATAGTGTTAGTCTAAATCCGAAAATACTGTAGGACTTTTTTTTTTGTTTATTTTCCCTTTTCAGCATATTTTTAATTTTTTTTTTGTCTTATCCAAGGTGCTGGACCTCCAGATCTACATTTTTCAGGTAGGCAACCAGCGCGATGGAAATCACTCGGCGTGTTCCATTTTGCTGTTATATGTAAACATGCCAGCTTAAATGAACAAACCATTTTTACTAATTTATATTTCGTTTTGCAGAAACGTACTAATTTGTTTTCATGGTTGTTTTACAGTAAGCCATAATGTTACAGGGACATTTATTATGTTATACACTAAAGCAGAAATATTAAAGATAAAAACATTCTTTTTCATGTCAGTTTATCGAGGATTTGACAAAACAACTTTCCCAGTCTTGAATTTCACATCTCTTTTTAACAAATTCTTTAAAACCATTGATGTTCAGTGCATAAATGCGGTTAGTATGCTTGATTAAACAATAGATTTGTTTATATCTAGTCCTGTCAATCGATTAAAAATTTTTTAACTAGTTAACCACAGTCATAGACTCTAGCTTCTGCAAACTGCCTGACGTACACAGCCTTTTTCAGTGTCTTACATTTAATGTATTCCAGTAAAAGTAGTTCCCGTTGAAGGTAGCTCGAGTACACAACTTTGGTTTTATCCAAACTTCCATCTAGAAGCTTTTTGTAATGAAACTTGCCGATCAGGACAGCTGGTGATGTTTGCTCAGTCATTTTAGAATCCGCGTTAAATGTGGGTCAAAATTGGTCATATGATTTGCATTTGTGTTAAAAATTGTAATGTGTTAAAATTTCTAGATTAATCACACACATTAATGCATTAATATTTATAGCTATATTTAGACTACAACACACAGTGAACCAAACTGAACTGAACTGAACACTTGAAATAAGAGCACCATTACACCTTTCCATAGCAATGGTGCAAATATTGTATTTTAATACTCACATTAATTTTCCATCTTACATATTGTAGGTGAGCTTGTAATCCTTAACCCCTGTCTAAAAGTGTCTTTTAGTAAAATCTACACAAAATGGCTTTTGTGAAAGAAAGATCAAAAATACAATTTAGCAATTTCTTTTCAAAATTCTCCTCTATTTATACAATTCTTGCACTGAAGCGCTAGTTTTAACGTGAGATCTAAGTCGAACAAGAGAGATTTCTATTGGCTGTGTTTCATGTTGCTTCACACATGGTGATCTGATCATATTACTGTATAATACCTCATGTAAAGAAAACGATAATCATGGTATCCAGGGATTAGTAATTGCAAAGTATTTTTTAAAAGAAATTTATGCTCATGTGATCTATTCAGAGAAAGAGAGAGAAAGAGTTTCTGAGTGTGTTTGCCCAGCTGCATATTAAACGATGTGTGTGTGAATCAAATTAAAATTTAATTTTTATTCGTCACATGCCACATGCACAGTACGATATGCAGTGAAATGCTTAAATGACCACCTGTGACCTTAAAAATAAAAGATTATTAATAGGAAATAAATATGACTTAAAAAAAATAAAATAGAAAATACATTTAACTAAGATAAGAAAAATATGTATATAAACGATAAAACAAAATATACAGTGGGGGGGGGGGGTGCAAATATGCATGAAAGTGTCTTATTCTTACATTGGTACCAATGATGCGCTCAGCTGATTGCACCACCCTCTGTAGAGCTCGTCTGTCCTGCATGGTGCTGTTATGGATGTTTCCCGTCAGGATGCTCTCTATGGTGCAGGAGTGGAAATTCCTGAGCAGCCTGGAGGGCAGTCTGAAGTCTCTCAAGCATCTGAGGTGGTAGAGACACTGCCGGGTCTTTGTCACCACAGTGTGAATGTGATAGGATCATAACAGGTCCACTATCAACTCCTTTGTCTTGCAGACATTTAGAAGGAGATTGTTCCTCTGGCACCAGTTCTACAGATTTCCAATCTCCTCCAGGTAGACCGTCTCATCGTGGTCAGTGATCAGGTCCACAACGCTGGGGGACTGAAGTGCTGAGACATGTCCTCCCATCCTTACTACCTGTTTCTGTCAGTTAGGAAATTGGAGATCCCAGGTGCTCCAGCTTGGTGGTGAGTGTGGAGGGAATTATGGTATTAAATGCTGAACTGTAGTCGACAAAGAGCATTTTAACATAATTCCCCCTTCTAGCGTGCAAGTGAGTAAATGATGTCTTGAGGAGGTGAAAGATGGCATCATCTGTAGAGCAGTTTGGACATTAAGCAAGTGTGTCAGGTAGTGAAGAAATGATCAAGTCTCTGACAAGCTGCTCAAAGCACTTCATGAATACTGAGGTGACGGCAACAGGGATAATCGTTGAGGGAAGCAGGATGGGGTTTCTTTGGGACAGGAATAATGATGGACTCTTTAATGCATGTGGGGATTACCGACTAAGATAAGGAGAGGTGCTGGCAGTGTCTTCCTGTCTGCAGTCGATGAAGCCGCTAGCATTAGCATCGCTAGCATCTTTAGCTGCAGCCTCGAAGCGAGCATAGAAGGTGATCAGCTCATCTGCCAGAGATGCGTCTGCGTTCATCATACCAGACGTTGGTGCTTTGTAGTCCGTTATTGTCTTTAAACCCTGCCACAGACTCCGAGAGTCACTCTGTTGTATCTGTGACTCTAGTTTCCTCCCGTAGCGCTGCTTCCCCTCCTTCACTGCTGTCCGGACATTGTATGACGCAGCCTTGTATGGGTCCATGTCACCAGGTGCAAGTCCCGCGTTATAGGCAGCAGTGCGAGATCTCAGACCATCGCGGATGGTTTTATCCATCCACGGCTTCTGATTGGGAAACGCTCTGATGTTTGTTTTTTCTACTGTATCATCCGCTAGTTTCCCGACAAATCCCACCACTTCTTCCGTAAACAGGTTGAGGTCATCGGAGCTGCTTCAGAACAGGGTCTGTGTCATCGAGTGCATCCTGTAAATCGGTCACTGATTGGTCCGTCCAATGCACGACTCCCTCTGAGCCGGAACTTCCTGTTTGAGTCTTTGTTTGTATTTTGGCATAAGGAAGATGGCGGCATAGTCAGATTTCTCCAAACGGAGGGGGGGGGGGGGGGCGGGGTTGGGGGGGGGGGGCGAGATTGTGGCTCCAAAGAGGGGGAATGGGACAATGTGTTTTTTCTCAGTGTGACTGGATACATGATGTGTTGTTCTTGTGTTTATCTTGATAGTTTATAAACTTAATAGAACTAAAATTTTTGTGAAAACAATGTTTCACTGTAAAGTATCCTTGCTCTATTCCACTTTTTACCTTTTCTGGCACTAGTGTGATTGGGTACGTAAGGAACAACCATATATGCAAATAACATTTCTCCAAAATAACATTCCTATCCATAAAATATTTATACGATTTTTCAAATTTTGTTGAACGTTATTCCTGATCGGTGTATTTCTCTGTAGCTTTAGATGTGTTTTTGAAGCACTCTGAGTTCTGGTCACCCCACAGATTTTCAATTGAATTCAGGTCTGGGCCTTGGCGAGGCGATTCCAAAACTTTAATCTTCTTCTGAAGAAGCCATTGTTTTGTTGATTTGTTGATGTCATGCTGAAAGATGAAATGTCAGATGCAAATGCCTGACGGTTTTGTGTCAAAATTAAGAACTGTTCATAATTTCGTCCACTTTGACCTAAGCACAAATTTCAGCTAAAGAAAAACAGCCCCTAAAAATGACGCTGCCACCACCATGCTTCAACACAGGGGAGGTGACCACTGTGTGTACCAACATACCTTTTGGAATAATGGCTCATGGTCGCTTCACAACATAATACAATCATATTTGAAACATTTTTCATTTAAGACCTGATAAAATACAGGAGATTGTTGTCACAAGTAGGACATTGAAAGAAATTCCGGCAATACTGTAGGCCTCTTGGTAACCTGCCCCTAATTTAACTATGCTGAAAAGGATTTTTTTTTTCTTCATAGAATAGCTGGTAAAATGTTATGGCGCATTGGCATGAAGAAAAGGCTTTGGTTCTATCTGTAGCCAGAAGTTTTATATGGTGTTTTTTCTGAAGACCCAGTGCAATTAATCTCAAAAGATGGAGTAAAAGGAAGGAGGAGGATTATCTAGGCGGCAGATTATTTTAATACACTACATTAAAAGCACACTGTTTTGGCGTTTAACATGAAGATCTGTTTTCTTTTTTAAATTATCATCTTATGGTGTCTTGACTTGACTACACACTACTTTTGTATTTCAGGTTACTCTAATATCTGAAATAGTCGGCTCAATTCTCTCAGCTTTGAACATGCTGTTACTGCCACATAAACACTGCACCACAGTTGGCAAGTCTTTCTCAGAGGAAAGGACCTGAGGAATGCTCTGAAAGTCACAAGACAACGTCATAGACTTATTTGCAATTTTCTTCAGCAAATGCATTAGTATCTAACTATGCTGAGTAGTATCAGCATATGCATAATTATAAAACTGGGAATGTGAAGAAGGATTAGAGTAAAATAAACTGAAATCAAATCTAGAAGAAACCCAAAGAATTATCCTTTCTGAATGCATTTGAACATTCGTTATTGTGTTACTTTATAGATTAAGTGTAAGTGAACTTATTCTCACACAATCATCCTAAAGCAGACTTTACATAGACAAAAGAGCAACAGGATGGTGTTAATATAAATACAAATGTTTTTTTGTTTTTTTTTTGGATGTCTTATCCAAGGTGCTGAATCTTTCATTAGTCGGCCATCTCCAAAAGGGGTCTCAGGGCCAATAGATCATATACCAGGTCAACCAGGTATAGCACGGCTAGGACATGCACAAGACATGTTCCATTTTATTGGTATGTATAAACATGGCAGTGATCGATCTTAAATGAACTGATAATTTTTACTAATTTATATTTCCTATTAGAGAAATGTACTAATGTGTTTTCATGCTTGTTTTACAGTTGACCATGACACTGAAAGTAAGTTGATTATGTTATTAACATTAAAGCAGTAATGTTAAAGATACAGCATCTTTCATGCCACTTTATCAAATATTTGACAAAACAACTTTCCTAGTTCAAATGTGTTTTTAACACATTCTTCAAAACTACTGACCATCAGTGCATGAATAAATTTTTCGCACTTAACATGCTTAATCCTTAACATGCACTTAAGATGCTTAAAGCTACAACCGATTTATTTAAATCACAACATGGAGTGAATCCAACTGAACAGTAGCTGATACCCACTTACACACTCTCATACACTTTGTAGGTCAAATCGTAAAGCGAGAGCCGTAGTCAAAAGAGGAAGCGTTAAATCGGTAACCAGAAAATCAAGCAGCGGAGCGACAATCCAAAAAACTTAAACAAAAAGCCATGGTCAAAAGCAAGGACGCGCGAGATCAAAAGAGCGAGGCGAACAAATCCGTATGCTAATACACATATGGAAACATCCATGAACAGGTAGGGTTTTTTATATGTGACTGAACACATATGTTGTTCAATCCTAATACCTTACAAGCTTGATAAAATACAGCTGGAAGTGGGAACGGTGAGAACATTGGGAACAATGTTTTACTGCAGAGTACCCGTACTCTACTCCACTTTGGAATAAACCACCATTTATTGTAACGACGCAGGTCACGTGTGGAGCAGAACTGCGCATAAATTGTTCAGGACGGACAGATCCACAGGGTGCTACCACACATAGTTCTGGACAGACAAAGGAGCGGCCATTTATACACAGGTTTGCCAGGCAAAGACTTTTATTTAAGGGTTCTGATACCTCAGCACTTCGTGTGATTATTTAGGTAGCACCGGTATGGTATCAGGGCCAAAGAAAGAAAATGAAAGAAATAAAAGACAGAAATAAAAGACAGAAAGAAAAGTGCGCTGGTCAGAGGCGAAGCTGACTAAGATGCCGGCGAGAAAGAGAAAGAAAGAAAGAGAGCAGCACGCATCAGTCCAGCGTGCCGCTCAGTTTAATAGTCAAAAAAGACACAAACCCCTCTTTCAAATAAATCCTCGGTAAGGGCATAAGCCCCGAGAGGACATAGTTTGCTTTATTTTCCAGAGCCCCGTCCATTCTCGTGTCCATGGCGGAGCTCTGTTAATTGTTGTGTTTTCAGTTTTCTTTTAAGTTCTTTCATTAATAATCCCACACTATCTCCAAACGGAGAGATCTTCCCGTGCGTGTCATAAGCACTCTCACAAACTCCTATTTCATTGACCCCCTCTAAAGACCTGCGCTAAGGCGCGCTGCGGCTCTCCAGTCTAATTACTTTCTGACACTGAATAATTACATCTACAGTGACATAAATTGTTCATATGCACCTTGCATTTCCAGTGTTTCCTGTTTAAACAGACCGATAGATCTACAACTAGATCTGTGACATATAACTTCTACCACAGTCTGCTTTCAGGCTGAGCTCGTTTCATCTGCTATGTTAATGAAAAAATTACAGAAGTGACAATTCAGTGTCAAGGTGCAAGAAGAATAAACAATTTCCATCGTTTGTGACATTTATCTAAAAAAATTTTTTTGCCTTTTACTGTGTTGAAGAATATTCCAAGGAAGAAGTGGTAACTTCAGATGATGGAAGGGTATCTTCAGGGGCAGAATCAGGTATGTGTAGTATAATAGCATGTATAATATGCATTAGCTGTGTGCTTTATGCTTTGTGCAGTATGTGGATATTGGCTATGCAGTAAAAGCTAAACAAGCTGTTTTTTTTTTAATCCCGTTGTTGTGCTCATTTTAGGAAATTTTTCACTTTTGTTTTTAGTAAATGTTCACTAAACGTCTTTCCACAATACATTATAATTTTAATGGATATTTTGCCTGTTGTCAGGGATCACCTCTAGAGAGCGCCAAATCGCCCACAGACTCCATGTCCCAGAATGCACCTCAGTCAGGTGAGGTGGCGCTCACCTGAACTGAGGTTGCTAATTAGTTTTGTTATAAATGTTCCTGAGTTCAGTTTAGTCTTGTCTTGCATCTGTTCGTGTTGGGTTACTGTTTGTTGTTCTTCTGGTCTAGTTCTGTGTGATTTCCTAGTTCTCTGTGTTCTCCCTGGCTCTGTGTTCTCCCTTGTTCTGTGTTCTTCCTAGCTCCATGTTCTCCTGGCTCCGTGTTCTTCCTAGCTCCATGTTCTCCTGGCTCCGTGTTTTCCTGTCCTTTGTCTGTCTCCTAGCCCGTTTGTCTCTGTCTGTTGGTAATGTCTAGTCTGGTTAGTCTGTCATGTTTAGGTTATTCTGGTTTAAGTTCATGTTCTGTTCCGTTTGTTCCCTGTTTTGTCTTCAATAAACCCTTTTGATCACCTTCACCTCTGCTATCATGCCATTCCTTCATCCGGCAAGCAGTACCCGTTACACCTGTTGCTTACCATTAGGGTTGCCAGGAATAATAGTCCCTTCACCACAAATAGTACGGCCCTTCAGCCGAACTAAAATACATCCCACTTATCAGTCTACAGGTACTATTAGAGTTTTTAGAAGATCTACATTTATTGCATCTTACTCACATTCTTTTAATCTGCAGTACATGATGACATTTTTTAATCATTCTCTCTCTCTCTCTCTCTCTCTCTCTCTCTCTCTCTCTATCTCTCTCACACACACACACACATAAACACTCAGTGAGTAGTGTGAGGTTCTTAATCTCTGCTCAGCCAAAACAGATCTGTTATGACACACCTGGTGACCAGAAACTCAGTCTTCTTCAAGACAGCTCATCAGGTGAGTGATTTAAAGGTTTGGAAGCCTCCAAGGTTTTATCTCTCATATAGAGTGGAACCTCGGATTGCGAGTAACCGGGGTTACAAGTGTTGTAAATTAATTTTGACTTGATAAACAAGCGATTATTGATATACGAGTACCGAGTTGTTATGACTCCGAGTGTCACATGATCACAACCAAGCCAATAGCTATTCTCTCTCTCACGCTGCAGAATTGTGAGTAATTGTCCCCATCAAAATTCGTGTGCGCATATACTATTTACTATAACACTGTGACCATGTGTGTGCACATAAATAATGTTTTATTTTGGGTGAGTCTCTACTTGGTAAACTTGTGTGTGTGTGTGTGTGTGTGTGTGTGTGTGTGTGTGCACGCACGCATCTGTGTGTGTGTGTGTGTGTGTGTGTGTGTGTGTGTGTGTGTGTGTGTGTGAAAGTTGTCCAATATAGCAGCTGCCTCCCCTTTTGTTTGCAAACTAGTGGATATATTTGTTTCTGTGTGTGTGTGCGCGCTTGGTTGAGTGAGAGACTACCGGTGTGTGCGTGTATGTGTGCGCGCACGCGGGGGTGTGTGTGAAGTCCTACACAGCAAACAACTCCCCCCCGCACCCTCCTTCTCTCCTCTCCTCCCTCTGGTCTATGATTACAGCCATAATTCTTTTCAAAGGTAAAGTGCAGCTTAATTTGCTTTATTTTTGCTTTTATAATTTTTATTAACTATTTTTATATGAATATTTTTGCGGAACTAATTATTATTATTATTAATTATATAATTATTATTATTTTTTTTTATTTTATATTATATATTATTTATTATATTATTTATTATATTATTCATTATTTATATTATATTATATATTATTTATTATTTATAATTATTTATTTTTTATTAATTATTATTATTATTAATAATAATAATAACAACTAATTATTATGTGGAACTAATCATCAGTTTACATTATTTCTTATGGGGGTGAATTTGCTTTGATATACGAGTGTTTTGATAAACAAACATGCTTCCGGAACGAATTATGCTCGCAATCCAGTGTTTAACTGTGCAAACATAAAGGGTACAGCAGCTAAAGAAAGAATAGTTTTTAACCCCCAAACTATTTAAGTAACCGAAAAATAAATAAGAAGAATAAAACAAATAAAACTGTAAACAGCAACTTTTAGATGACGTGTATGTACAGGGCTTGGTGGGTTTCCTCCGGGTACTCCGGTTTCCTCCCACAGTCCAAAGACATGCAGATTAGACTGATTGGCATTCCCAAATTGCCTGTAGTGTGCGATGAGTGTGAGAGTGAGTGTATATGTGTATGAGCCCTATGATGGATTGGCACCCTGTCCAGGGTCTACCCTGCCTCATGCCCTAAGCCTCCTAGGATAGGCTCCAGGCCCCCCGTGACCCTGAATACAGGATAAAGCGGTATAGATGATGAGTGAGTGAGAGTGAGCGTATGTACAGGTAGCAGGCGTATGGCGCAATGTGTAGGTGCACTGAAGTGGCATATGTAAGCAGTATGAGTTTGGTTAGAGGGAGTTCAGGATCCACAACCTTTTCAATTCCTCTCTCTTTAACTCTAACCAAGCATAACATAACTAGAATACAAACAAATTATGTTTACTGCTTACAACCAAATGAGCTACTGCTGTAAAATATCATAAGAAAACATACTGATCTTTTCCTGGATGTAATGAAGTAAAAAGAATAATTGAGATCATGTCCAATACTTCATTTTTTAAGGTGAATTATTGAACTGGTGTCCATGATACTAAACGAGTTCAGGACATTTTAGGGTACAGTGTATAATATTTCCACTGGTCCTTCTCTCTCATTTTCTTTCTTCATAGACATCTCTATAAACGGACAGCTTTCAGATAAAGGTTTCCAGCTAGTTGTTATACGTTATAAAACAGCGATGCTACATGTGAGCACTGCCTCAAGTGTCTACTCTGATCAAGGGAAGAGTGTGGAGTTTGTATGGGGGCAGACAGAACCCAGCAGCCTGGAGACAGACAGGTAAGAACAAAATATAAATATGCTAGCTTGTAATGTCAAAAGTAATATGAAACAACACAAAACATTAGCACAGACAATCATAAAGCAGATAAATCATGCTATACCAGGGGTCGGGAACCTATGGCTCGCGAGCCAGATGTGTCTCTTTTGATAGCTGCATCTGGCTTGCAGACAAATCTTTAATAAAAAAAAACGTTTAAAATATAAAACGTTCTTATGTATTTAAATTTCAATTTTCTACCGCTCATGTTCATGGTTGCGGGTGGCTGGAAACAATCACAGCTGTCCTCCAGGACAACACCAAATTTTTATTGGATAAAGTAAACATCCCTCCTTTTAATCAGGTAGTCAGCTAGCTAATTGCAGAAAAAAAACATTCAAAGAAGATGGCTAAAAGAAAAAAAGATGAGGAGTATCATACTTTTCAGCAGGAATGGACAGAGGAATTCGCCTTTGTGGAGAGAGCAGGTTCTGCAGTGTGTCTAATATGCAATGATAAAATTGCATCGATGAAACGCTCAAATATAAAGCGCCACTTCGACACACAACATACTACATTTACATCGAAATATCCTGCGGTCGACTGCAGGAAGAAAGCATGTCAAGAGCTACTGTGCAGAGTGCAAGCTAGTCAGCAGCAAGTCCGTGTTTGGACCCAACAAGGTGACTGTAATTCGGCTAGCTTTGCTGGTGCTTTAGCAATTGTGAGAAACGGAAAGCCATTCACAGATGGGGAGTATGCCAAAACATTTATGCTTGATGTTGCCAATGAACTTTTTGATGACTTTTCGGATAAAGACAAAATAATCAAAAGAATAAAAGACATGCCCCTGTCGGCAAGAACTGTTCACGATCGTACCATCATGATGGCAAATCAAATTGAGGCAACACAACTGAAGGGCATAAACGCAGCACCATTCTTTTCTCTCGCTCTTGATGAGTCAACAGACGTAAGCCATTTATCCCAGTTCAGTGTGATTGCAAGGTCTGCTGTCGGTGACACACTACGTAATGAAAGTCTTGCTGTTTTGCCTATGAAAGGGACAACAAGAGGGGAGGATTTATTCAAGTCTTTCACTGAGCTCGCTAAAGAAAAAAATCTACCGATGGATAAACTTATTTCGGTGTGTACTGATGGTGCTCCGTCCATGGTGGGGAAAAACAGAGGATTCGTATCGCTTCTTCGTGAGCATGAAAAAAGACCCATCCTAAGTTTTCACTGCATCCTACATCAGGAGGCGCTTTGTGCTCAGATGTGTGGCGAGCAGCTTGGTGAGCTGATGTCCCTGGTCATTCGGGTGGTTAACTTTATTGTTGCCCGAGCTTTAAAACACTGCTGGATGAAGTTGGGAATAATTATCCTGGTCTGCTTCTACACAGCAATGTGCTTGGTTGTCAAGAGAGAAGGTGCTCAGCCGTTTCGCGGCTTGTCTGAGCAAAATCCGGACTTTTCTTGAAATGAAAAACGTCGAGCATCCTGAGTTAGCTCACACTGAGTGGCTCCTGAAGTTCTACTTTCTCGTGGACATGCCTGAACATCTTAACCAGCTCAATGTGAAAATTCAAGGCGTTGGAAATACAGTCTTATCCCTTCAACAAGCAGTGTTTGCATTTGAAAACAAGTTAGAACTCTTTATTGCCGACATTGAAACAAGTCGTTTATTACACTTTGAAAAACTGGGAGTGTTTAAAGATGCCTGCACAGCAAGTGACCCTGCTCAACATCTTGATCTTCAGCAGCTAGCGGGCTTCACATCTAATCTCCTGCAGTCGTTCAAAGCGCACTTTGGGGAATTTCGTGAGCGCACTCGTCTTTTTAAGTTCATCACCCATCCACACAAGTGTGCAGTGGACAGCGCCGACCTGAATTACATCCCTGGTGTCTCCGTCAGAGATTTTGAGCTACAAGCAGCTGACCTGAAGGCCTCAGACATGTGGGTGAATAAGTTCAAGTCACTGAATAAAGATTTGGAAAGACCTGCACGACAGCAAGCAGAGTTGGCGAGCAAACACAAGTGGGGAGAAATGAAAAAACTTCAACACGCGGACCAGCTGATTATCAAAACTTGGAATGCGCTTCCCGTCACATACCACACACTGCAGCGTGTGAGTATTGCTGTACTGACGATGTTTGGCTCTACGTATGCATGTGAGCAGTCTTTCTCACATCTAAAGAACATTAAGACCAACCTACGATCACGTTTAACAGATGGAAGTCTCAACGCCTGCATGAAGCTTAACCTCACCACGTATCAACCAGACTACAAAGCCATCAGCAAAACCATGCAGCACCAGAAGTCGCATTAATGGTAAAAAGTACTTTATTCATCATTGGTTAGCAACAGAATAACAACTTTATTAAAAATAATTCAGAGACTGATTGTACTTTAAAAGTGTTGGTCTTACATTAAATGCACACATTTACTTGCATTTAGTTTTAAACATATTGTATGGCTCTCACGTAAAATATGTGGCGTTCACGGCTCTCTCAGCCAAAAAGGTTCCCGACCCCTGTGCTATACAGTGACAAAAAAACTCAATGTGCTCAGGTTTGGTAATTAACACTGAACCCATTATACAGTATATAAAGCTCCCTCAATTTATGCTTACAAGCAGCATGCTGGCAGTCCGGGAGATTCATGGTGTGAAAAACAAGAGTGTCGTCTTCTAACATGATGTATAACATATACTGTACTGTTACTTTCAAAACAATAGCAGCAGGTAAACCAAGTGCTGATGTGATTTTGCTAAAGGTGCACATTTACAACGTTACTTACCAAACACAAGACTTTGCTCAGAGGGGAAGCAGCTCACGTTTCCTCAATGTCTCTCAATTTCCTACATATTTCCAACTGTTTTCTTCTTACATTCTTCGACATTTTATACTCAACTAACTGATCCTTTTGTCATTCTTCAGTGTGTCAATATTTCTAAGGAGGAATGAATTAGACGTCACCATGGGAAGTGTACGTGTTGTTTTCCTCCTTCATACAAAACCTGGACATGTATTTCTATGGCCTGTTATTCATCAACAACCCAAAAATGCTAACATCCAAGGCATTCTGGGTAAGAGACAACACAAAAGCAAAGACAAATTTGGAGAACAAAACATTTTAATGATTCTTTTTCATATTAGATGAACTGGTGTTTAAAGCAAGAGTAATGGTAAGGTGGTGCAAAATTCACGTTTTTGTATTTATGACAGATTCTCACTGATGTCCACCCGAGACAGGCTGAATAGCTATTCTGAATCACAGGATTTTGGCAGAACCCAATTGTCTAAGACTGTTAGAGAGCATTTGTTAATTAGAGGTTTAGTTAATGAAGTTAAATATAGGAAGATGTACATAGACGTGATTATTAGGTTGTTTTAAAAAATAATTCACTGACAGTGACTTTAGATTTTTTATTTCATATTTAAGGAAAAAAGGAACATCACTATGAAGAGCTGCCAGGATCAAAGCTCAAAATCCACAACCAGGAAGTTGGGGCATCCAGGTAAGCACATAGGGCAATTTAAATTTTTTTCATTTGATATACATGCTCTTAAATAATATGTTTCTATTTCATTATAGGAGCTCTGCCATCGACTACAGATTTCACGCAGCCCCAACTGTGGATTGTTGGCTTGTACCATTCCAGTCTGTCCTGCAGGGAGAGATTTCTGACTTCTCTGTCGCACAGCTGTAGAATGTCATGCTAAATATGTGGATCTTATTTTTAACTGAATGTTGGTTTATTGCTAAATTTTTACTGAGACAAAATGCAATTAAATTCCATTCCGAACTGCAACATGACTTCTGGTTCTATATCTGTTTGAGAAAATGTGTCGGTATAGGATCTAAAACACAATTTGCAGAAGAGATGAGTGAAATTAGTTCATTCTCTTCATGGGGGAGTAAAGTATTCTAGGATGTGTTACAATCTGACATTCTGGTTAATTTGGCTCCACTATTAAATAAAAATCTAGGATTATTTCTGTTATTTTCTAAGAATGGAGAAATATGTTGATCTAGCTACACTAAGAGCTTTTCTATAGTTCAGGATGCTCTCCTTCCTGTTACGTGAGCTGTGCGTGGGACGAAGGGAAGGCATACTAGCAGAGGGGAATGGTGGTCAAAAGTCTTTTAATACAAGAAACAAATGGAAACAGAACAAGAACTTAACCAGAAGACAAACCAAACATGACAAACTAAGAGCTACACAGACTAGGGGTTACATACAGACTAGGAGCTAACACCAGGGCTAGGAGCACTTTCACTTTGCAAAAGGCAGTGTTTATTGTTTAGTGTATATTTAAAGCACATGTACACATATAAAATAAAATTCATGTTTGCTTCAGCATTGGAAACAATATTGTTTCTTTGTACTCTTTTTGCAGACACACGCGGGCATCTTTAAATTTGAACAAAAAATAATAGGCACATTATTTTTCATATAACAAACAGCTGAATAAAGTTAAATTTACAAATAAATTAATAATTGCATTTGCTTTAGACTTGTGCACTCATGTGAAAAAAGCTTTTTCAATGTCTATCCTACCATATCATTTATTTGTGTCTAATACTGTTTTATTACAGTTTGTAATTTATCAGATACTTTCAAGTAAATTTTAATCACTCTAAACATAACCCATGATTTTTTATGCGATTTTAAAAGTAAATAAATAAATAAAACTAGTTATTGCATTCTATTTCAAGACATCCTTAATTTACCTTAGTTACTGTACCTTAAGTTCATAGGGGGGTTTGTTCAGTCTGTCATTCCGTAACATTCATATTGTGACTCACCTCAAATATCGTGAAACCTGGCCACTTGCTCTAACGTTAACCTAGAAAAATGCTTATGTTTAAGTGTTTAAGACCGCTTCTCCAAATCAGCACATTTTGTTCCACTCCCCAAACTCCCCTCCACCAAGGAGACAGCGGAAAAACTAATACTCCATGTATTCCGGCTTCATGGTCTTCCCACGGACATTGTCTCAGACCGAGGCCCACAGTTTACCTTGCGCTTTTGGAGAGCCTTTTGCAAACTTATAAGGGCCATGACCTAGTCTCTCATCGGAATTTAACCACCAATTCAATGGACAAACTGAAAGAAAGAAACAGGCACTGGAGGTTGCTCTCTGATGCATGACTACGCGGGACGCCTCCTCCTGGAGCAAGTTCCTCCCATGGGTCGAATACGCCCACAACTCCCAACCCTCTTCTTCCCCCGGGATGTCTCCATTTCACTACAGCCGCTGTTCCCTACACAATAGGAGGAGGTGGACTTTGTTCACCATTATAAGCAGACATGGTCACGAGCAACGCAAACACTATTACGAACTGCCAAGGCGTACAAGAATCAAAGACCCCCAAGTATCATGTAGAGGAAAATTATGCTGGACACCAAACTCTCCCCTCATTTATTGGTCCATTCACTGCGACCAAGATAGTCAACCCATGTTCTGTCCGACTCTTGCTCCCCTCTTCAATGCGACGTATTCACCCCACCTTCCATGTCTCTCAGCTACGACGCATCGTAAAATGTCCATTAAAATGTCCATTGATGTGTCCGGTTTTGATCTTACACTTTTGCCTTTGAATATGGCTTTTGATTTATGTTTTTGGATCTGATCTCTGCTCTCTGATTCCCCATAATCGATCTCACGTTTCCCTTTTTGTCTTTCGCTTTCTGTTTCATGATTTGGCTCTGTCACTCCGCTGACTGATTTCCCCGTTTTTGTTTTCCGTCTCCGTTTTCTCGACTAGGCTCTCATCTAACGTTTTGCCTCCACTCTCTCGCTGTCTGGGTGCTTCGGCACATTCTCTCTCTCCTTTTCGCTCTCGTGTCAGGAAAGAGAGATATTCGCATGCTCTCCCTTGCTGTAAATCTTCTGCATCTGGATTCCTCACGCTCAACCACACCCCCTGATAGTATGTTCATCTACACCATCTATTACCTTTCTCAACATTTCTCGGTAAAAAGTACAAGCTGGGTGGAGCTAAAATTTGCAGCGAGCAGGAGTAATGACTCAGAGTTTTGTTGAAAAGAGTCTCAGAGGTTTGTTGAAAATCTCATTTCTCAGACCTGAGTGCTGTATGGGACACCATGGAGCGAACCACATACGTACTAACGATCCTTGGACATTTACTTCTCTGTGTCACTTCGGCCCCAGTCAAGCAGGTACAGACAGAGTTTTCCACTAATCCTCTGCTTTTATATTTCAGTATTTTTACAGTTACTATTTATCTATAATCTTAAATTAATCATTGATAGAAAGTAGCTGTAAACATATGTGCATGAAAAACATGAGAGGAAGCTAATGTTGAATTACTTTATCTCACTTAATTGTATTTTTAAATAGACATGTTTACAAGAGTTTGACAAATTTAGATTTTATTTTTCTGGTGTCCTACTAAAGCATGAAAATTATTTAGATTTATTTTCTTAAGTCCATAAAAAGAAAAGAGTTTTCTTTAAATGTTGGTTTTAGGATTTCTTTGAATTTTCTTTTGGTCATTAATTGAAACTCTATATCTAATTTAAAAGACGCATTTTAATTCAATTATAAAAATGTAGAGCAATTCTGGGGTGAAGGTCTGCTGAATTGTTTGAGTTGTTCTATTTGTGTTGCAGAAGTTACTGGAATAGACAGTGTGTTTGCTTCGACAAAGCCAAAATACACACCACAGTCCATGTGTGATTACAAAATGCAGAACTGAAAAAATATATTTAAAAAGATAATGTACACTTAAAAATCACATTTGCTGTGGAAGATCTGTTCAAGATAATGTCCACTAAGGTTTATCACTTGGTTCATCCAAGCATGTTATAGGAAATTCATTTATAACAAGGTTCGATTCTACTATTTTTCCCTAAACACAGCAACGAGATGTCGACATCTACAGTTTCCACATCAAATCCACTGTAAACAGCCGCTACGCCATCACAGTCATCACAAGCCGTGTGGCGAACCGACTCAATGAGTCCAAAGAAATTCATTTCCAGGTCAAGATACCCAAGAATGCTTTCATCAGCAAATTCAGGATGTAAGTCAAACACAAAGGTGTAATTTCAACAAATTTCGACCTAAAACATACAGAATAAATCAAGACATGAATAGTTTCTAAGAATAGTCTGCTTTAGTCTTCCTAAAGTAAATAATTTGCTAAAAATGTCTGATAGAGGTTCAGTAATGTATCAAATATTCGGATAAGTGAGAGTGTATAGAATGTAACTCCAGCATTCATCTTTACAGATACAGTATAGGAAGAATGGTAATTCCAAAACCAGACTCAAGCAAATATAAAATATTATATCTGGACATAAAATAATGCATAATTCCCACAGAAAAGAAGTCAACAGACATGGCCAAACAGTTTGAAAATGACACCAACATTAATGTTCACAAATTAAGCTGCTTATAGAAGTGAAATAAAATAATAAAATATCAATGTCAATAAAACCTTTGATAATTATTAAATGATTTTAATTATATTTCAGTGCTATATGTATAGTAACATCTGACAAAAAGATCTAAAAACACGGAAGCAGCACACTTTCTCACACATTCTCCTAACTTGTCTACAGCTATACATACCTTTTAAATTGACAGGCCTTTTTGTATTTGGAATACAAAAATATAAATGTCAGACCTTAGTCTGCCTTTATTGTGACATAAACACATTGTGTATGTATACATACATTGTGTGTGTATAGAAATCGTCTCTGGTTACTTTCCTGTTCCCTGAAAAAGCGGGAACGAGATGCTGCGTGAAAACACTATGGGAACTTCCCTTTGTTCTACCGGTTGTGAAGCACATGTGTGTCAAACATGCCAAACTTCGGCTTATATAACCTCAATTCAGGTGACATCATCTGATGAGGTGCACCTGCAGGTTATAAATAGGACTGAACCGGAAACATCGTCAGGTCACGCCCGCAGTGCTGCATTGGAGCACAGCATCTCGTTCCCACTTTTTCAGGGAACCGGGTTACAGCAAAGTAACCCGAGACGTTCCCTTTAAAAAGCTACACTCGATGCTGCGTGAAAATGCTATGGGAATGAGAATACCAACGCCGCCGCAGTGCAAGTGTCTGGACCCCCGGAGTTGTGTAGTGTGCACACAATTACCAAACAGGTCTCAGACATAATTCTGGGATGCTGACTCGAGGACCCAAGAGCCTGGAGTGACATGGACATCCAAACTATAAAATCTGACAAATGTGTGCTGAGAGGCCCAACCTGCTGCATCACACACTTGCTGCAAGGGGACACCTCTTGCCAGAGCAAGTGATGAGGCAAGCCCCCTGGTCGAATGGGCCCTGATTGCTAGAGGCAAAGTCTGACCACACACCTCGTAGGCTAGGTCAATAGCATCTCTCAACCAAAGTGACAGTGTTTGTCTAGTGGCAGCCGCCCCCCGGTTGTGGGTCCCATAGCATATAAAAAGCTGCTCTGATTTAAGCCACTGGCTAGTACGGTGGATGTAAATCTGAAAAGCACGAACTGGACACAGTAAGTGAAGTCTTTCCTGCTCCGAAGCTGTAAAAGGCAGAGGACAGAAGGCTTCGAGAACAACTGGGTGCATGGTCAAGAATGGAACTTTCGGAAGATAGTTTGGGTGAGGATGCAGAGAAGCTTTGACTGGCCCAGGGACTAAGTCTAAGCAAGATGGGGAGGCTGACAAAGCCTGCAAATCTCCAATTCTCTTTAAAGAAGTAATGGCCATAAGAAAAACCATCTTGAGAGTCAGAAGCCTGACAGGAGCTGACTCTTGTGGTTCGAAAGGGGTGTCAATCAGACCTTCGAGCACAATAACTAAGTCCCACAGAGGGACCGTCGCTCTAGTGGGCAGCCTCGACCGTTTAGATCCATGAATAAAACGGGCAACTAAAAGGTGCTTTCCCACAGAAATCCCATCACGTACGGCTACATACATTCTGAGAGTACTAGGGCATAAGCGCGAAGAGAACTTCAGCGAGGAAAGTCCAGCACTGAAACAATTTGGCAGTGAGCTGGGTCTAAATGTTTTGCCATGCACCAACTTTCAAATACATTTGAGGGCATAAGTTCTTCTAGTGAAAAGGATCCCTGGCACTTATTGTTTCAATTACACTGTCTGAAAAACCAGCATCTCTTAATTGGTCCCGTTCAGGGGCCAGAGGTGAAGGATCCAAAGCTCGGGCCGGGGATGAAATATTGTTCCCTGCGCCTAAGACAGATGATTCTTCCTCACTAGAATTACCCACGGTGAATGGTTGAGGAGACATATTAGATCTGAGAATTACACTTTGGTCGGCCAATGGGACATTTTTTTTTATAAATACAGACAACATAAAGTGCACATGCAAATGTAAACATGAGCAACAAAGTGACAGTGCGACAAACACGACATAAGATAACTCTGTGGTGTTGAGGTGGTGAATTGAGGTAGTGGAGAAACAGTAAACGTTCTTTAATGTAGCAGCAAAAACTGAAAAAATTAGTGCAAAAAGTAATCCAGTAATGAATATTGTGCAAAAGAGCATTTACAGGTTTAATGTAGATCAGTGTGTTTGCGCTTGTGTTGATTTGTCAGTCCAGTCTTAATGTTTTTGAGGTATCACTATCCGCTGTAGGGTCTTGCGGTGAGATGTGGCGCAGTTCCCAAACCAGACAGTGATGCAGCTGCTCAGGATGCTCTCGATAGTTCCTCTATAGAATGTGGTCAGGATCGGTGGTGGAAGCTGGGCCTTCCTCAGCCTTCTCAGGAGGGCTTTCTTGTGCAGGGACCTGGTATTGAGGGACCATGTGAGGTCCTTCTCCAGGTGGACACCCAGGAATTTGGTGCTTTCGATGATCTCCACAAAGGAGCCGTTGATGCTCAGCGGAGAATGGTTGCTTCGTGTCCTCCTAAAGTCAACAACCATCTCCTTAGTCTTGTCAACATTCAGAGACAGGTTGTTGTCTTTACACCAGTCCGTTAGACGCTGACTCGTTGTTCTTGCTAATGAGACCCACCACGGTCGTGTCATCAGCAAACTTGATGATGTGATTCGAACTGTGTGTCGCTACACAGTCGTGAGTCAGCAGTGTGAACAGCAGGGGACTGAGCTCACAGCCTTGTGGGGCCTCACTACTCAGTGTGGTGGTTCTGGAGGTGCACTTCCTGATGCGTACTGACTGAGGCCTTCCGGTCAGAAGTCCAGGATCCAGTTACAGAGGGAGGTGTTCAGACCCAACAGTCTCAGCTTCCCGATCAGTTGTTGGGGGATGATAGTGTTCGCATCTGGAAGGGAGTTGTCATTGTCACAGGTAGGTGATGTCATCCTGTAGTTAGTCATGGCTTGTATGCCCTGCCACATGCGCCGTGTGTCACTGCTGTCCGTGAAGTGATTGTGGATTCTCCGGGCATGTGCACACTTCACTTGTCCTGTGTCCAAAGCAGAACTTGGTGTGCTAGCTTTTTCCAGCTGCGCAAGCACAGTCCGCCCCTGCAATTTATGTACTAGACAGTGTTGTCCACCCGCACTAGGACATGGTAGCCTCTCAACTGCTGGAGGGAGTATTTCAGGGCTAGAACTAGAGCCATCATTTCGAGGCAATTGATGAGAAGATGCGAGAAGATGGCCTCTCCAGATCCTTTGGGCTGGACGGCCATATAAGACCACACCCCAGCCCGTGAGGGAAGTGTCTGTCTTTAGCCACTTATGACAACAACACGGATCTAGAGTGGGCCCCTGGCGCGTAACCCTTATTTGCCTGGGGATTGGCCCTTTGGATGAAATCCCCTGATGCTTAGCCACAACTGAAATGATCTTGTGTGCAGTAGGCCCAAGGGTATCACCACGGATGCAGCTGCCATGAGATCTACAACACTCTGGAAGTAATGAACAATCATTTTCTGGGCTAGCCTGATTTCCTTTAGGGTATTGAGAATGGATTCGACACGCGCAGGAGACAGCTGTGCCTGCATTGCGGTCGAATCCCCATGACACCCGAATATGTCGTACTTTGAGCAGAAAAGAGAACGCTCTTCATGGCGTTGAGTCTCAATCCTAAAAAGTTGAGATGAGCTAGGACGACATCACCGATGTCAACGCGCTAGCTCCTGAGACTGAGCCAGAATCAGCCAGTTGTCTGTGTAATTCAAGATACAGATGCCCTGGAGTCATAAAGGAGCCAGGGCTGCATCCAAACATTTGTAAATGTGCGTGGTGACAGGGCTAGGCCGAATGGAAGTACCCGATGCTGGTAAGGTTTGCCCCTGAAAGCGGTGGCAATATTTCAGTATGAAAATATGCGTCCTTCAGGTCGATTGTCACCAACCAATCCTCTGGTTGGATTTGAGAAACAATCATATTGACTGTCAACATTTTGAGATGGCGGTTCAACCCGCAAATATCCAAAATTGGACGCAACTCCCTGTCTTTCTTGGAAACCAAGAAATAGCGACTGTAGTGAACTTGCTGGAGACCGCTGTTCCCTGAAACACCAGTGATGGCACTTGATACAGATGTGGCCATTAAGAATGTGTGCTTTTTGCCGCTAAATGCCGCAATTCATTGTGCGCCATGCCGCAAAATCCCACAAGCAACATTCAAGAATTTTAATAAATGTGTTGTGCTTCACTGAATATCTGCCAGATGATGATCCGTATGATGATACTAACAGCGTCACCGAACAGGCCGGAAGGCGAGATAAGGGCATCAAGGAGGAAAGTGCGATCCTTGTCCTTGATGCCCGTAACATCAGCACACAGTGATTCCGTGTTACAAGCTCAGTCATCTTTAACTCTATGTCATCACAGCAGTATTACTCAGGCCAAAGAGAATAGGCCCATTTTTATTAGGCGCAGTATACGGATTAAATAAAACTTCACTCAAACCCACACACAAACTTTCTGTGCACACACACACAAACTCTCCATGCTCACACACCTATGAGATTTTGTGTAGGTGCGTGGTCATAGGTGTGTGTGCGCGCACTTGATACAGATGTGGCCATTAAGAATGTGTGCTTTTTGCCACAAAATGCTGCAATTCATTGCGCACCATGCCGCAAAATCCCACAAGCAACATTCAGGAATTTTAATAAATGTGTTGTGCTTCACTGAATATCCGCCAGATGGCACATGGAAGGACTTTATCTAAAAGCCAGACCAAGTACAATGAAGAATTGTGTATAATTATTTAGCCTAAAACAATATTGTTTCCAATGCTGAAACAAACATGAATTTTATTTTGTTTTACACAGATCTTTCATGATGAATGTGTGTATATGTGCTTCATATTTTGTTCATAATAATGAAATCGTGCTTTAAAATTCATAATAATGTCATTTCTATATTCAAGGAAGCGGACGCAGAAGCAGAATCCATTAACTCAATGTTTCTTTATTCTTTCTTTTTCTTTTTCTTTTCTTAAGTCTCTACCATTTTACCCAGACGAAACTGGGATCTAGATTCTCCCCAGGCCGGGTCTGCAGGTGGGCAAACAAAAAAGAAACAAAACAAAACATAAACAGTCGCTCTTACTGGGTGCCAGGCGACGACACCTCCAACTCAAACAAACCCCACCTGCAGACACTGCTCAGTCCTGGGGGAAAACAAAAGGAGACACAACGTATTACAGAACATGTAGACGGAAAACATTTATAAACATTGCACGTCAGTGAACAGACGTCACTCCACAGTTTCGACTGGAATATATAGACAGACACACAAGGGAATCACAGGTGCTCATCATTTAGTGATTAAGTGCAAGTAGTACACACAGACACACTAGGTGTGGACAAAGCGTCAACTCAGTAATCCGGTGAGCTAGATCTTATTTCCCTGTGCTGCGGTGGTACAGGTGTTACAAATAAAAAGTTTCTTATATAGTTTTTGTAATGTCTTAACAGGGACAACAAAATTAAATACATGACAATGTCTCTGTTTAAATGGTCTTAAAATTAATTAATCCCTGAACGTAGGCTATCTGACAACTATGCGAATGTCCTGATTCGTGAATGTCAACATATCTTTGTTAAAACTTAAAAATGCGTCAACATTGAGCACCATCAGGAGACATTAATGACCAAAAAAAAATCTATATAAATATTTATAAAAATCAAAGTAAATATTCTTATATGCACACAAAGTGCTTTGGGCTTTTTGCTGTTTGTTTCCAGCATTGAATAATTATTTCATTCATTACTTGACCATGGCTGGAAATATTAGCTGGAATGTGATTGTAAATTTATGACTGAAATAAAGCTGTTCATCTGCGTGCGTGAACCTGCGGCTCATACTTCCACTTTACAATAGCATTGTTTTGATCGAAAGGCTGATAAACACGTGCAATTTATCAATAAAAATGCAGACATACTACTCCAGAAAGTCAGCGCGACTCGCAATCGCAGATCAAACATAATTCAATAAAATTTTATTTGTATAGCGCTTTTAACAATTGTCATTGTCGCAGAGCAGCTTTACACAATGAAAATAATTATTTAAGTTTGTATGGAATGTGAATGTGTATGAATCAAAATGGTCAGATAGTCTCTGATGAGCAAGCCAAGGGTGACAGTGGCAAGGAAAAACTCCCTGAGATGGCAGTAGGAAGAAACCTTGAGAGGAACCGGACTCAACAGGAAACCCATCCTCATTTGGGTGAAACAGAAAGCAGGAATTAATCTGTATTCATACTGTGTGTTAGGTGGCAGGGAGTTAGTATAACAGCTGATGTTGGTATAATATGTCCAGGTAGTTATTGGAAGGTAAGGTAGACTTGTAGTAAATTCCAGTCCTAAGCTATCGAGCAACTGCAGCCAAGTCAAGTCCTCAGAGAAACAGTTGTCAACATCAGTCGAGGGCAGAACCATCTTCATGGTAGAGTAAAACCGTCCCCAGACACCAGACGCATTCCAAAGAGACACATGGGGCGTCCATGTGACGAGACCTCCAATCAGAAGTGGAGCATCAGGATGAGTCAGACAGGTCCAGGGGGCAGAGGGGGTCTGGATCACTGGCAGCTCAGGAACGACATATCTAGCTCGACAGAGAGGGAAAGAGAGAGGGGGAGAGAGAACAGGAGAGGGGAGAGCAGAAGAGGAGAGATAAGAGTTTGTTAAGGTCACAGTCACAATGCATAAGGTGAATGTATATTTAGTGTACAGTAGAGTGAAAGCAGGGATTCCGGCAGGCCTAACTATAACAGCATAACTAAAAGGGAGAGCCAGAAGGAAACACAGACATGAGGACTCCCTGAGATGTAAAGCAACCAATCACCTCACCGTCAACAAACCTGCATGATCAATGAGAGTGGGGAAGACAGCATCTAAACATACCAGTTCACCATAATACTCTACTTCCATGAGTCCCCCAGATCTGCTCCTTTATCTAAGGCAAATATATTTACAAAAATGCTTGGTTAAATAAATAGGTTTTTAGCCTAGACTTAAACACTGAGACAAAAAAACTTTGCCACTTGCTGTAGTTTTCATAATACGCGGTACTGACAAGCAGCCTGCATCCTTTGATTAAAGTAGGCGTGGTGGATCGTAAGACACTAACAATTCAATTCAATTCAATTCAATTTTATTTCTATAGCGCTTTTGACAGTGGTCATTGTCTCAAAGCAGCTTCACAGAAATGAAAAGAAAATGAAAAGAAAATTTATGGAAGTGTATATATGTGTAAGAAAAATGTGTCTAGATAATGAGATGGTCCCTGATGAGCAAGCCAAGGGTGATGGCGACAGTGGCAAGGAAAAACTCCCTGTGATGGCAATAGGAAGAAACCTTGAGAGGAACCAGACTCAACAGGGAACCCATCCTCATTTGGGTGATAACAGGTAACAAAAATTGTATAACATCATGTGTGTTATGCAGCTGAAAGTTCGATATAACAGAAGTTATTTAAATTGACACAAAGTCCAGTTCAGCACAGGGATGAGTCAGCAGGTGCAGAGGGCAGATGGGCTCTGGATCACTGGGAGCTCAGGAGCAGCATGTGTAGATCCAAACCAACATGAAGAAGAATCCAGCTGGAGCAGGTCCTTCGCTGGATGCCTCAGGAACCTCGCAGGGTTGGCCTCTGTCTACTGAAGCTGGCACAATCTCCAGATGCCTCGGGATGGGTGGAAAAATAAAGAGCAGGTGAAAAGAATTAGCGTGGTTGCCATTCAGGATAGATGTACTGGAGTATGAGGTAAAGAAATAAATTATGTGTATGCCAGATTAAAGAGATGCGTCTTGAGTCTACTTTTAAATTGGGAAACTGTGTCTGAGACCCGAACACTGTCAGGAAGGCTATTCCAAAGTTTTGGAGCTAAATATGAAAATGCCCTACCTTCTTTTGTAGATTTTGATATTCTGGGAACTACCAGAAGTCCGTAGTTTTCCATTCTTAAGGAGCATGGTGGATTGTACCATATCAGAAGACTGGTTAGGTATGTGGGAGCTAGACCGTTTAGAACCTTGTATGTAAGTAATGCTATTTTGTAATGAATTCTAAACTGAACAGGTAGCCAGTGCAGAGATGATAATATTGGGGATATGATCATATTTTCTGGATCTAGAACCCTGGCGGCTGCATTTTGGACTAACTGTAGCTTGTTAATTGAGTATGCAGGACAGCCACCCAGTAATGCATTACAGTAGTCCAGTCTGGAAGTCATGAATGCATGAACCAGCTTTTTTGCATCAGATACAGGTAAAATGTTCCTAAGCTTGGCAATATTTCTAAGGTGGAAAAAGGCTGTTTTTGTGATGTTGGAGATATGATTTTCAAAGGATAAGTTACTGTCTAATATTACACCCAGGTCTTTCACTGTCGAGCTGGTAGTAACAGTACATCCTTCTAAATGCAAGCTGAATTGTGAGAGTTGGTGTGTACTGGTTTTTGGGCCAATAAGTAATATCTCTGTCTTATCTGAATTTAATAAAAGAAAATTATCGGTCATCCAATCTTTTATATCTTGAATACACTCAGTTAGTCTAGACAATTTGGGTATTTCGTCTGGTTTTGTGGATATGTATAACTGGGTATCATCAGCATAACAATGGAAACGAATCCCATGTCTTCTAATGATGTTACCCAAGGGAAGCATATATATCGAGAACAGCAGAGGTCCTAAAACTGACCCTTGTGGTACCCCATATTTCACTAGCATTACACCAGACTGTTGTCCATTCAGATCTACAAAATGTAATCGATCAGACAGGTAGGATCTAAACTATTATAACTCCTGTCCCTGAATACCAATGTGATTTTGTAAGCGATCTATGAGAATGTTATGATCTATAGTGTCGAATGCAGCACTAAGATCAAGTAAGACTAGTATTGAGATGCAGCCTTGGTCTGAAGCTAAAAACAAGTCATTTGCAATCTTAACTAGTGCAGTTTCTGTACTATGATGGGGCCTGAAACCTGACTGAAATTCTTCAAGGATATCGTTTTACTGCAAGAATGTGCATATTTGGGCTGATACTATCTTTTCTAATATCTTTGATATAAATCGGAAGGTTTGAAATTCATCATTTGGGTCTAAGTAAGATTTTTTAAGAAGAAGCTTAATAACTGCCAACTTGAAAGGTTTAGGGACGTGACCTAGATATAATGAAGAGTTGATAATGTTTAGAAGGGGCGCTCCAGTTATATTTATCACTTCTTTTAAAAATTTGGTTGGGATTGGATCCAGCAAGCATGTTGTTGATTTAACCGAGGTGATAGGTTTATACAACTCTTCCTGTCCTACACCTGTAAAGCACTGAAAATCTAATTGTGAAGCTTTAGACTGGACTGGATCATGAGATGTTGTTAGAGGTTGAAATTCCATTATTTTCTTCCTGATACTATCAATTTTTTCATTGAACAAGTTCATGAAGTCTTCACTTCTAAACTGTGGTGGGATACTCCCTGCAGGCATCTTAGGATTTGTTAGGCTAGCCACTGTACTAAATAGGAACCTGGGATTGTTTTGGTTTCTTGCTATCAGTTGGCTCAGGTGCTCGGCCCTAGCCACTTTTAGAGCCCGCCTATAGCTGCACATACTACCTTTATACGCGATTCTAAAAACTTCTAATTTATATTTTCTCCATTTTCGCTCGAAGTTACGGGTTGCTCTCTTTAGGGCGCGAGTATGACTGTTGTACCATGGTGCAAGTGTTTTATCTCTGACTTTTTTTAATCTGATGGGATCAACAGTGTCTAATGTACTGGTAAAAATAGTGTCCATGCTGCTAGTCACTTCATCTAGATCATCTGCACTTAGGAGTTTAATAAGAAATTGGGACAGATCCGGCAGATTACTTGTGAATCTGTCTTTAGTAGTCGAATTAATATTTCTACTGAATTGATAATGTGGGGAGGCACAGCTACACTGTTCTATAGGTAGAGTATATACTAAGAGATGATGATCTAATATAATCACTTTGAGGTAGAATGTCTATATTAGAGACATCTATACCATGGGATATAATTAAATCTAGCATATGATTAAAGCGGTGAGTTGGTCTATTTATATTTTGTTTAACACCAAAAGAATTTAGCAAATCCATAAATGCGGGTGCTAAAGCGTCATTAGCATCGTCTACATGAATGTTAAAGTCTCCTACTATCAGCACTTTGTCAGAGTTAACTAATAGGTCTGATAGCAGATGTCCAAACTCTTTAAGAAAATCGACATATGCCCCTGGGGGTCTGTACATGGTGGCCAGAACAAAATGTAGCAAGGGTTTATTATGTATTTCGCTGAGTGCAACATTAATGATAAGCACTTCAAACGAGTTGAACTTGGGCCTTGTTTTCTGAATAACAGTGAGAACATCACTGTAGATAGTTGTGACACCACCACTACGACCAGTTTGACGGGGTTCGTGCTTATAGAAATATCCTGACGGAGTAGACTCATTTAAACCAATATGTTAATTTGGTCAGAGTCAGGTTTCAGTAAGGCAGAGTGCGTCAAGACAGCAATCTAAGATAATTTCATTAACAATCAGTTCTTTAGGCGCAAGGGATCTGATGTTGAGAAGCCCAAACTTTAGAGGCCTTTTTCTGGTATTATAGTTATTGGATTGTTTCGAGCAATTTTCTCACTATTCGGGTAACAGACATAGATTCTATAGGACAAGCTATGTGTGCACATCTATCAGTATGGTGAGTTGCAATGTGGCTATTATGTTTGGAATCTAAGACACGACTTACCGCCAGTCAGATGGTTTGTAGTGTCCTGGAGATGTTGTCTGAGAAGCCTGCCCGTTCCAGCTCTGCTAGGGTGCAGGCCTTCGGTGCGGTAGAGTCTAGGATGCTCCCAGAAAACATTCCAGTTATCAACAAAGGGTAATCTCTGTTGTTGACACCAAGATTGTAACCATTCATTAAAAGCAAACAATCTACTGAACCTCTCGATTCCTCGTTGAAATGTGGGAAGCGGTCCGGATACGATGATCCTTGTCATGGGTGATATGCTGCGGACCTTCTCAACCACAGCTCCAAAGTTCTCCTTCAGGGCCGCAGGCACCTGTGCAGCAACATCAAGAACACGTGCACCAGGTAAACAGCGAGTGCGCACCTTACCTTTAGCCATGGTAGCACGGACATGCCGGACGATGGAGTCTCCCCGATGACCAGCGCATTGTGTACCGTCTCGCGAAGAGGAGCGAAGCGGTTTCTGGTCGGGATCTCGAAGACGGGCGGTGGCGGAGGGGGAGAAGTCCTCGCCCGGGGCCTAGTGCGCGTCTTCCGCTGCTGCTGTATCCAGGCTTTGTGGTATCCTGGCGCCGGGGTGAAGGAAACCTGGGCGGGCTGCGTCCGTGGTGCATTGGACCTGGGCAGAAAAGCATGCAGAGTAGAGGTTATGGAAGTTAAGGATGTGTGTCATGCCGAGAATTTACCTGGGACAGGTGAGCATCAGTCCGTGATGATTCCAGTGCGGCTTTTCGCTGTCGTAGCTGGGCCAGCTTCACCTGTAGGTCGCGGATCTGCTTCTCCAAGGCCTCCATCTCCAAATCCGCCGAGTGAAGCTTCAGTGTATCCTCACCTGCACTCAGAGGTAGACACACAACCAACATGGTGTCAAAAAAAAAAAAAAAGGAGATAATCGGCGTGAAAAAAAGCGTAGGCAAACTTGTGATAGCCGGGCTAACGGGCTAGCAATGCTAATGGGATAGCCAGCTAGACGCGGGTGCATGGCAAAACTATTAAAACTTAGTGATATAACAGGAGATTTGAGTGAATATATTATAAATACTTATCTGTAATATGTTCGCTCTTCGTAAGAAGACAAAAAGTTAGAAAGTCAATCTGGATTAAGCTGGAAAATTGGTCAGTCTGCCGGAGCTCGGAAAAAAGCAGCGTCCGAAAAAAGCAGCGTCACTCAGAGTTCACTCAGATACTGTGGCGCGAGATCATTTAATGCTTTATATGTCAAAAGTAGTATTTTTAAATCAATGCAAAATTTCAGAGGGGGCCAATGAAGTAAAGATAAGATAGGGGTGTTGTACTTGTATCTTCTGGTTTTAGTGAGGACTCTCGCTGCTGCATTCTGTATTAACTGAAGCTTGTTTATGTACTTAGTTGAACAACCAGACAGTAAGGCATTACAATAGTCCAATCTAGAGGTAATAAAAGTAGTACTAAAACTAGTTTTATGTAATAAAACTAGTTTTTCTCCATCGTTTAGTGACAATATATTCCTTAACTTGGCAATATTTCTAGGTAAAAAAATGCTATCCTGGTGATATTATCTAAATGAGCTTCAAATGAATCTATAGAATCTATAATCACGCCGAGACTTTTTACTGTTGGACTAGATAGAACAGAAAGCGCAACTTTTAGATCACAGTGTGATCTAAAATCTTGCTTCTAGCTGCATGCGGTCCTCTGACTAGAACTTCTGTCTTATCAGGATTAAGCAGAAGGAAATTAATTAGCATGCAGTCTCTTATATTCTTTACTCAACTTTAGCAAGCTGGTTTTCTCATCTGGTTTTGCTGAGACAACTGTGTGTTGTCAGCATGACAATGAAAACTAATACCATGCTTACAGATTATGTTGCCCAAAGGAAGCATGTAAAGGGAAAAAAGCAGTGGGCCTAAAACCAAACCTTGTGGAACACCAAACTCCACTAGAGAACATGCAGAATAATCACCATTTAAATCTACATACTGATAACGATCAGTCAAATAGGATCTGAGCCAGGAAAGGGCTGTTCCCTTAATTCCTACTACATTTTCTAATCTGTAAAGGAGAATACTATGATCAATGGTGTCAAAAGCTGCACTGAGGCCGAGTAACACAAGCATAGTGACGCAAAAATGATCAGAGGCCAATAGGAATTCATTTACTACTTTATATCTGAATCAATTATATTGTCCGGTTTCAAAGCCTTAATGTTATGCCTAATATTTACAATTTTATTATTTAAAAAGTTAATGAAGTCCTCACTGCTGCACTATGTTGTTGTGGAGATTTCTGCAGTGGTCTTATTTCTGGTTAATTTGGCTGTGGTATTAAATAAAAATTTAGGTTATTGAGATACATTGATCTAGAGATTAAGATTAATCTTAAGAGAGATTAACACATTTTCATTTTCAGTAGACATATTATACCTCACCTTGAAACTGAGGTACAGGTAATGAACATGATTTTCAGAGCGTATGTGTGACTGTTTCATATATATGTATCCCAGTGTTTCATGTTTGTGTGCATGAGTAAAGTTTGATTAAAGCCATATACGGCGCCTCATACATTTTCTTCATGTGGAACCAGAAAAAAAGCTGATATGTACAGTATTAATACCAGAGGAGAAACAGTGTGGGCACGCAGTTGCTGGGGAAAATACCACAAACCTGAAAAGGCGCATCAGGGTATACCATAATAATCACCCAGTTTTAAAGCCTCTCTGTGGTAATTGTTACCACATAACATAATTATGTTTGTGAAGCTTTAAAATAAGTAAAATGGTGAAACTGAAGTCATTCAACAAGGAACACAATCACATAATGACATCACAGTGTGCATCGCCTCACCGTTACTAATGGAGCAAAGGTCCAGTCCCAACGTACAAGTACCGTCCATGACAGAGAATTGCTACCTCACAGTCTCTACCCCTAAGTAACTATGAGGTAACAGTATAGGGTCAGTGTATAAAAACTTGTGTGACTGCAGTCAGTAACATAGTGGACAGGGGAAGTGCATCTGCTGCTGATCATTTCAGGGAACAAGAGATAGACAGTAACTTATGCTATGCTATGATTGTTGTTTAAGTGTAATTTCCATGTAAAAAAATTAATATGATGTTGTGTATTACATTTTTGCTAAACAGTTCATGGAATAGTTTACTTAAATAATTTTGTTGTTTTTGTTTACATTTTATTTAACTAATATTTATCAGAAGTAGTGTTTGAACTATTATTTATCAAAAATAATGATGCACCTTTATTTATGGTTTTTCATTTAAAATTATCGACCATTTAGTTGAATCCACTTTGAACAATTGTTGTGTAACCTGCAAAACAGACACAAGAATTAAAAAGTAATTCCAAAGTGTCCCCTGTAATTGGTGAATTGCTTTTTTCGAGTTTAAAGCAGAGGTTGATGTGCAAATTCCCAGAAAACTCAACAATGATCTAAAAGGTTATCAACTGATTGTGACCTATAGGAGCTACAACAGTCAGGTGTGTAAATTAGTTTTAAAAAAAGAAGAAGAAGAAGAAGAAGAAGAAGAAGAACACGTTTCAAAACACTGTCCATACTACTCCTATTGTTTTTGTAACATGGAGCAGTTTTTGTGATGGTTGAAAATAAATATAATTAGCTGAAAATATCAGACGAAAAGATACATTTTAAAATGTTAAGATATTTATTTTGTTAAGATTATTATTATTATTTTTTTAACTTTAAAGTGGTTTTGGCTAGACTAGATTCACTGTAGGGTTAATTAATAATCTTATTGTTAAAATCTTACGTTTTTATCGACTAAAACTGGACAAAATACTTATGAGTTCCTCTGACTAAAACTAGAATAAAATGTCCAGACTTTTAGTCGACTAAAACTTGACTAAACAAAAATAGGGTAACATTGACTAAATATGATTAAAAAACTATCAGGAACATTTATCCTGGGACTAAGAAATAAGAAAATACCTGAGAAAATTAACACTAACACACACCCAAGGTGGGAATTAAACCCTCAACCATGAAGGTGCAAGGCCACAGTCTTAAACACTACATCCCATGCCACAAATAGAAAGGAAGTAGCCAGAAGTAAAGTAAAGCTGGGTGTATATGTGTACACACCGCTTTCTAACAGAACATGTAAATAAACCATTCATGCATGTTTAATTAACTCATGTTTAATGTAATTATCATACACCTCTCATCAATGAAGTGATTCTGATTAATGCCAGATAAACATTAGATGTTTATGTTTTTATGCATAGGTGCAAGTTAATAATACTGTCTATTTATGGATGCTGTGTTATCTTGGTGTAAAGAATGCTTGAGACCTGAGCGTCAGGACTGAAGGTTTAATAAGCCTCTCATTAGGGCACATTGGTTCAGTTTGATACTTCAATAAGCAGTATTCAAGGCAGGGCATTCCCTTTTGTGCAGTGTTTGGGTGGTAAACATCTCACACTCTAAAAGGTACTCTAATTGCAGGAAATTCTGAATGAACAACCACTGCTCATAAATAACGACAATGAACCAGAACTGAGAAAACTCTATAAAACCAGAGAAACTGGCCTGTTGGTGCATGGCATGGTCATACATTGCAGGACTCAAAGCATGGAACATTAATTGATCTAAGTTATAAAACAAGTTTTTGTAATAAAATGCTAACTTGTCAAATAAAGAGCTTCACATTTAAATAAAAAACATATGCAGTGAGTAAAGATTAAAAAAAAAAGAATGACAAAAAGAACCAGTCTGAAGCAGGAAACAGTGCTCACAGAAAGCAGGTACAACTACAATAAAAACTTTAAGCTCTAGTGGTCAGGTGAGGAACTGCAAGTAGCCAATGGTATATCCAGATTTTGTTAGCATACGGGTCACAGTGATGGTAATGATACATTTTCATACAATTTCTATAATTATTTCTTATATTACTGCAAGTCACAATTCAGACATCTACAGTATAATTGTTTTTAATTGGTTTGCTTGTATAGAATAAAATTTAACTCATACAAAAAAATATGTCTAAAAACCTTCTCATCAGGACCATAGAGGGAAAGACATATGATGGAATTGTGAAGCAGAAAGAAGCAGCACAACAACAGTACAGTCAAGCAGTATCTCGAGGAGAAAGTGCTGGGATTGTCAGGTACCACAGAAATAAGAAAGAATGTTTACACTAAAACACTTACAGTACTTAAAGACATAAATTCCTGTCTCTAACCAGCTTAAAGAAATTGCATAAAGAATGACTGTCCCTATCATAAGCATTAATGATGTTTGTTATGGTTTCAGCTCAGTAGGACGGACTCTGGAGGACTTTAAAACCTCAGTGACGGTGGCAGCTTTCAGTAAGGTGACCTTTGAACTCACCTATGAAGAGCTGCTAAAGAGACGGCTTGGCAAATACCAGTTACAAATCAACGCTCAACCAATGCAGATTGTGGCAGATTTCAAGGTGATGTAAATAACACCTTTCTCTTGGCCCAAATGATTTTTAGGGTGTACTGCTAATTTAACAAGCAATAGATCCAATGCCAGTAGGCAATTTTCCCCATCGTAACAAAGTTTAACAATGTTACCTCCCTAGATATGACTTACTTAGAGTTAATCAGACATAATAAAAAACAGATTAAATTTCTAAAAAACTAATATTAAAGTTGCGTCTCCACTAGATTGATGTCTACATTAATGAGCATCCAGGTATTTCCTTCCTGGAGATTAAAGGAGGGCTGAAAACTCAGGAGCTGTCCAGTGCTGTAACCAGTACTCTGGCTTCATCTACCAAAGAGGTTATGTTACTGTTAGATTCATCATGCTGCATTATTATTATAAACTAAATTACAATGATAAAACAAAGATGATTCATTAATTGCACACACTCATTTGTATGTGCAGGCATGGGTGAACTTTTACCCCACTCGTGAGCAGCAGACAAAGTGTGAAGGTTGTGGAGAAAATGGACTAAACGGAGACCTGATCATAGAGTACGATGTGAAAAGACCAAAACAAAATGGAGAACTACAGGTTATTTATATTAAACTTAAAATCATAATGAAAAAAATTATGTCATTTACTTTCTATTCAGTACAATAAAGTAAAACAAAGCCATACATGCCCTTCCCACTATTCAGAATTTCTTGTTTATTGAATCTAGCAACAAGATTTTTTTTATACTTAAACAAAACCCTTACTGACATTTTTCAGGCATCAAACGGATATTTCGTCCACTACTTTGCACCCACAGATATTCAGAAAATCCCCAAAAATGTGGTTTTTATCATCGATCGAAGTGGCTCTATGTATGGCAGGAAAATGGCTCAGGTAAACATGATCAGATGTGTTATTGAGTCTCTCTGTGACTTTACATTTTATGTACAATTGACATCATGAGCATTATATACTGTGGGATATCTGATTATATCTGGAAGATGAAATATTGATTCCTTTATGAAAGGTAGATGTACATATGATTAATCAACAAATGTTATATCTGTGAGCATGTAGATGTTTACATGCAAACAGCACACACACACACACACACACAGGAATTACCAAGATTTTTATTTTATTTATTTATTTATTTTGTCATTTTAGACTCGTACAGCAATGCTGAAGATTCTGGGAGATCTTGCTCAGGAGGATTACTTCGGCCTGATAATCTTTGACTCTAGCATAGATGTCTGGAAAGCTGAACTTCTCCAGGCCACAGAGAAAAATTTAGAGCAAGCCAAGGCTTTTGTTAAGGGCATTAATGATCGAGGAGGTACAGTCACTTTCAATATTG
>JAAGKR010004962.1:0-45981 GCA_011419295.1 Clarias macrocephalus
AACTGGTTTAGGGAAGCAGGAACCCTTAAGGAACCATTGTAAAAGGAAGTGCAAGTCTAAACGTTTAGCTCAGAAATGTTAACGGCCATGAATACATTAAATTTTAAGAAGATAACGAACTACATTATTGTTCAGAATCTGCACTTTTTTTATTTTTTAATAGAAGGAGACCGAGCTAGTCGGTTGTGTCGCTGCCTAGATGCTGACAAATTACAGACAGAAAAGGACGTCCAACCTTATTACTAATGAACCCTTCAGGCTAGAACGTACCTCCACGCAATCTACTAGCATCATTCCCTCGGTTATTGGCCATTACCTTTTTCAGAATTACTTCTTTCTGATTTGATTTTGATATGGTGATGATGTGCGAGGCTTTCACTCGAGCGTGACCGAAGAGGACGGCGGCGAGATGCCGTGAACATGGTGTGAAATCTTTGCAATGGCGCCCAACCGATGAACCTGAATCTTTTTACGTTTACTGCTTTGGTTCACGTTTAATTGCGCTGCTTGTCCTCGCTTGCTAACGCCGTCTCGCTCTTCCTTTTGTAAGATTGAGGAGCAGGTGTTCTTCTGATCCGACCTGGATGATGTGCGAGTCAGTATAACATCTGTTTGAGGAAGAAATAAAAAGAAATCGTGGTCTAGAATGTCGTCCAGTTCTAATGACCATGTTTTTGATGTCATTTCTTTCTTTCTTTTTTGTTTTGTCTCTTCTAGATTTGGCAAAAAGAACAAAAGCAAAGCAAAGCTGGGATCGCTAAGTGAAGAGGAGCTGAATAGGAGTGAATCAGAAATGTTGTAAGTCAAAAAAACAAACAAGTTATCATCAGAATTCTGTTCATTAAAGGAAACAAATCTCTTATTTTCGTTCGTATTTTATAGGACGGAAGCTGACACGCCCGCTCCACCACGTGGCCACCTGCCTGACGTAGAAGACGACGATTTCGACCCGAACTATGCCCGCATCAATAACTTCAGAGACCCGCCTCCTCCTAGCCACGCCTCCTACCCAAACCGCATGCCCTCTCCTCATCACGTCCCACCCCAAGGCCCCGCCTACAACACACCTATGAGCAGTGAGGACCCTCGGGAAGGGCTCTACGCCAAAGTCAACAAGATAAAGACTCCCTCGCAGTCAGCGGCCGAGAGGTAACGTAGAGCGTTTCCCTGTAGCAGCGCGTCCCGAACACTAACGGCGCTAACGCTTTATTAACCGAAGAACGACGTGTACTTTTTGTCTGTTTATACTTAAATGTAACATTTCGCCAAAAGGTTCATTCTGTCCCTCACTTGCGTGTTACAGCGGCACCTCGGCACACGAACGCCCCGCTAAGTGAAGAGGAGCTGAATAGGAGTGAATCAGAAATGTTGTAAGTCAAAAAAACAAACAAGTTATCATCAGAATTCTGTTCATTAAAGGAAACAAATCTCTTATTTTCGTTCGTATTTTATAGGACGGAAGCTGACACGCCCGCTCCACCACGTGGCCACCTGCCTGACGTAGAAGACGACGATTTCGACCCGAACTATGCCCGCATCAATAACTTCAGAGACCCGCCTCCTCCTAGCCACGCCTCCTACCCAAACCGCATGCCCTCTCCTCATCACGTCCCACCCCAAGGCCCCGCCTACAACACACCTATGAGCAGTGAGGACCCTCGGGAAGGGCTCTACGCCAAAGTCAACAAGATAAAGACTCCCTCGCAGTCAGCGGCCGAGAGGTAACGTAGAGCGTTTCCCTGTAGCAGCGCGTCCCGAACACTAACGGCGCTAACGCTTTATTAACCGAAGAACGACGTGTACTTTTTGTCTGTTTATACTTAAATGTAACATTTCGCCAAAAGGTTCATTCTGTCCCTCACTTGCGTGTTACAGCGGCACCTCGGCACACGAACGCCCCGCCTTAAGTATTTGCGCTTTAACTGAAATTTTGCAAGAAATTTGCCTCGGCATACAAAGCGTTTTCAGCGTGTGAGCGAACTGACCGCTGACTAAACTGCACGAACGCTCAGGAGCCGTTTTAAAACTAGTTGGTTTCAGTGGAAAGCCAAGCGAAGCGAGTTTACAGTATATGTTTTTTTTTTCTTTTTTTTTACGGCGTGTTCTGTGTAAGATTTAGTAAAGATGTAGCATCGTGGGTCCCGAGAATGTTAGCAAGGACGGAAGCAAGAAGACTTTCAGTTCAGTTTTTAAAGCAGCCGGTGACGAGGGGAATCATAACTTAAGGTTACATGAGCTTTAATGTTTATTTATTTATTTATTTATTTCATATTTGACATCATTTACATGTCTTTTTTTAAAATATTTTGTCTGTTTTTACACACACAAATATGATTGTAGTGTTGGAATTTGGTAATATTAGTAATATTTTTGGGTGGCTGGAACAGATTATCCGCATTTACATTATTTCCTATGGGACAGTGCGATTCGCTATACAAAATTTCACCTTAAGAACTCGCCTCCGGAACGGATTAAAGTCATATGTCGAGGTCATTTTTTTTTTCCATTTTTGCATTTAGCATTTTAAAAAAGTGCAAAATCCTGACCATGTCTGAAAAATACTGAACTCTTGATCACTGACACTGGAGACTCCTTTCCTTAACTTTTAAATAAATGTCTCATTATTTTTTTTTTTCTTTTTTGGTTCATCCGGATCATCCGTTGTACAGGAGTCTTCCTTGAACAAGTTGCTGTTGCTACGGAAACAAAAATGCGTCCAAACAAACCTAATAAGCACTTTTCATGTTTTTTTTATTGTTTTTATATATAATATATGTATTTTTTTTTCTTCCTAAAAATCATATTTCAGAGCTCAGACTCTATTGCTGTTTGGGTTACCAAACTCTCATTTTGATGAGTGTGTGTGAGTGTGTGTGTAACAAACACACGAGCTGCTGTCCGTGATCCCTGCTTCCTGCGAGTGCCCTCCAGCAGCTTGGAGCGCGAGAGCGTTTAGATTTTCCTTCCCGCACTCCAGGCTGGAGAGGCTCGTTCAGGGGTGAGTGCTCTCGCCAGACGCGCCCATCGTCTGGTCTTAATTACGCGCGAGCGTCGCCACGTTTTACTCCAGGATTAATCCGCTATCGATTCGAATCAGCTGATCCCGTTCCAACCGACCAGAACAAACAACAATCAAAATAAATAAATAAATAGACCTGTATTGTGTGGCGGTTATACCTCTGAAGCGGCGCTCTGATTGGTCGTTATCGTTTCTATGGCAACTGTTCTTGCTGCACACAAACTCTGTCATTCTTACACACTCATATAGGCTGAAATCAGCATTTAATCAACATTACACCAAGTAAACAATACACAACACACACACACACACACACACACACACACACACACACACTTTCACATTAAACTCCCTGATGTAACCAACTGGCCATAAACACACCATTAGATTTTAACTATCACTTTGTATTTTCTGTAAATCAACACATCGGGGAAATGACTTCCCTGAACCCGAGCTGTGTGTGTGTGTGTGTGTGTGTAAGAGAGAGATATTAGGATATGGTCAATTAACCACAGAGTAACAGAACATCTCTCTCTCTCTCTCTCTCTCTCTCTCTCTCCAAGTTGATGTCTAATCTTCTTTTGCATCAAGCTTAATTACTCTGCCTCTTTCCTCAGCCTCTCTCTGTCTCTCTCTCTCTCTCCATCTGTCCCTGTCTCTTCCTTCTCTCCTTCTGACTCTTTTTCTCCATATCTATCTCTTTGTCTTCTGTGCATCTCTTTCTTTATCCTTCTCATTTTCTTCTCTCCCATTCTCGCTTTCTGTCCCCGTCTCGCTCTGCCTTTCTCCCCTTATGTCTTTGTCTCTCTATCTTTCTGTCTCTCTCTACATGGCATTTCTTCTCTTTCTGCTTCTCATTCTCTTTCATTCATCATCTGTGCTGCGATAAAGAGCACAAACGGCAGTTCATCTCGCAAAGTTTCTTTCTTATTTTCTTTCCTTCTTTCACACGCCCTGCTCTGAAATCTGAGCTTTAATCCACAGATGCGAGCAGAAGTCTTTCACGTCCCCTCCGGTCTCTGGTCCGAGGCCAGGAGCACAGGCTCCTATTAATCAGTCTAATGGACCTCCGGATCCTCACTCCAGCCAATTAGGATTCTTTGCCGCAGCTCCTCTTGGCGTTCCTCCCGTTTAATTCGGTTCGATCCCCTCGCCGAGCGAGTCGCCGAAGCCGCTGTAGATCCCTCTTGTTCCTTTTGTTCGCCGAAGCCGCTTTAGATGCTAATGGAGCAGTGTTGGGCTGAATGAGGGAGGAAATGAGCTGCAGGGTTTGATGGAACAGATGAATCTGATCCAGGTGGAGCTGGTGTCGCTTTTTTGTTCTCAGCAACCAGCGAACGGAATTTGTTCCACGTTAGCTCGCTTCGGTTTTGCTGCAGCCGATCTAGATCTCTGTTCCATTTCTGACTCCTTGGGGGTGGAAGCCAATCTAGATGTGCATTGTTCCATTTTTTGGTTCCTTGGGGTGGAGAACTGGTCTTGATTTACTGTAGATTGTTCAAATCCAGTTTCTTTAAGTGAAACCAAAGAAATCTAGATGTGGATTGTTTCGTTTCTGGTTCCTCATGTCACAGATTGTTGTTTTAGTGAAACTGCTTTACATGTGAATTTCCAGTTCTTCGGAGTAAAACCAGTAAATGTTTGGCTCCTTGAGGAACCTTTCTAGATTTAGATTTCAGGTTCTTGGGGGGGGGTTTGGATAGTTGTGGATTGTCACATTTCTGTTTCCAACCAGTCCAGATGTGGTCTGTTTACTTCTTTTGCTGAAACCACTTCAAATGTGCAATGTTCCAATTTGAGTTTTTGGGACAGTTCAAAATAAATTTTGAAGTGGATCTTCATATATTTTGGGCTGTCCAGGGGGAAATGCTCTAGATTTGTATTGTTCCAGTCGAGGTTCTTTAGGTGAAATCTCTCAAAATGTGAAATGTCCAGTTCCTTGGCCAAACCCAATCATGTCATTGGTTGTTTTAGTGAAACCACTCTACATGAAACCATTTCATTCTTGGCTCTTGGAGTAGGGAACCGCCATGGATTTAGATTGTTCCATTTCAGGTTCTTTGGGAAAACCATTCTAGATTTAGATCACTTCATTCTGGATTTTTTGGTTGAAACCTTTCTAGTTGTGGATTGTCCCATTTCTGTTTCCTTTGTGGTAAAACCAGTCCAGATGCGGTATGTTCCCTTCCTGGTATGTTCCCTTCCTGTGTCTTTTGCTGAAACCTGTTTAGATTTCAAATGTTTCAATTCTAGTTCTTTGGGACAGTTGAAATCAATTTTGCTGTGGGTTGTTACATATGATGGACTGTTCGGGTGAAAATGCTCTAGATTTGTATTGTTCCAATTCTGGTACTTTAGGTGAAACCTTTCTAAATGTGGATTGTTCCATTTCCGGTTCTTTGGCCAAACCTGATCATGTCATGGATTGTTTTGTTTTGGGTTGTTTTAATGAAACCACTCTACGCGGGGAACCGTCCTGGATTTAGGTTGTTCTATGAGTTTTTTTTTTTGTTTTTTTGGATAAACCATTGTAGATTTACTTTGCTCCACTCTGGATTCCTTGGTTGAAACCTTTCTAGTTGTGGATTGTCCCATTTCTGTTGCCTTTGGGTGAAATCAGTGCAGATGTGATCTGTTTCCTTTACTTTTCCAGTTCTTTGGGACAGTAACATTGTTATATACTTTTGGTCGTTCGGGTGAAGCTGCTCTAGATGTGGATTGTTTCATCCAGGTGGTTTGGTTTGTTCCATTCCTGTGTCTTTTTCTAAAGCAAAGTCAGATGTGGAGTGTTTGATTTTGGTTCTTCGGGGTTGAACCATTTCAGATTCTTCATCTTAGATTTGGATTGTTCCATTCCGGGTTCTTTGGTCAAAACTAAATGTCATGGATTGTTCTCATGACCAGTGTAGACCTGAATTGTTCCATTTGAATTTGTTTAGGTGAACACTATCTACACATGGTACGTTGACTGAAACCACTTTAAACTTGGATTGTCCCAGTGTGAACATCATCTACAGTAGATGTGGTTTATTGGTACTTGTTTTAGTCTAGTTGGATCTTCTTCTATTTTTGACCTGACTCTGCAAAAGTGGTCTAGTCTGGTCCGAGTCAGGACGTTCTACACATGGGTGTGTTCTGTGGGCCTGCATGTACAGGATTGTGTTCTGGTTTTGGTTGTAATGGTGAGGATGTTCTAGATGCGGGTGGTTCTCAGCTTTTTTCTTTTTTTTGTTGAGGAAAAGTTTAGGTTGGTTTAACCATGTGGTGAACTTCTGGTCTGGTCATGGTCAGTCTACTATAACTGGTGGAACTGATGGAGCTCTAACTGATGGATCATTTTGATTGATCTAAATTATTTTATTTTTTTTGTTTTTATTTCCAACCGCTCTCGCCAAGTTTTCCTCGATTGTTTAGATTCCATTAAGCACGTCAGGTTATGAGGGCCGTGGATGCTGCGGGCAGCGCGGAAACCCGGCTCTCCATAGCATGAGCGTAATTAAACGCCAGACGTGTTTATTAACTCTCCAGTGACAGCTCGTTTCCTAGACGCACGTCACTTTAGATTACGGAGCTGTCGAAAAAGACGTCCGGCTGTTTGTCGGATTGCGTTATGGAGCCTCACAGGATGAAGGGATGGAGAGATGAAGACAATGGATGGAGGACGAGGAGGAGGAGAGGGAGGGGGGGTGGAAATGAAGTGCTCGCTGACAAAAGATGCGCTTATCTGTACTCATGATAAAATCAGTGTGTATGTGTGTGTGTGTGTGTGTGTGTGCTGGACAAAGCTTCAAGAGCCGAATAAGACACCAAGAGAAGAATTTACTTCCTGTGTAATTTTGTAAATTTTTTTCTCTTCCCAGTATGGTGAGATTTGGGGTGTGTGCTGATCCTGTCTTCAGATAGAGGGAAAGATTATCCGTCTAACCTTTACACAGATTCTCAAAAAAAAAACATACTGTATTAACGAGTGATGACAGACCAGTGAAATCTTACCTCTCGTGTGTGTGTGTGTGTGTGTGTGTGGTTTTCTAATTCCGTGTCTGATCTTTTACTAGATAATACACATGAACCCCTTAGTGCATAGTGTATAGGGGCGTTCGAGTCAAAGTGGGACTTTTGATTGTGTAGATCTGAGAGTGAAAACTCCCTTTATGTCTCTATATAATCCCCTGATGCACTAATGCACTTATCCCAGTGTGACACTAGTGCTTGGACACCATCGAGGTAGAAAGGATTCACGCAGTACGCCGGATTCACGTCTGGAACGCCGGCCTCCCAGGAACTCCTTCATGACTTCTCCATGTGGAAATGATTGGAGCGAGATCAGGACTGTACGGGGGATGTGACAGTAACTCCCAGCTGAGTTCCTGTAACGTGCAAGTGGTGCTGGTGAATGATAGTGTGTCCAGTTCACACACACAAGTTGGACGTAGATGTTTAAGGAGCAGGTGTTCTGCTTCCTGAATGTTCTGTGCGTTGAAGTCATGGACCTTCATGAACCAGAAAGTCCCAGTTTGACTTGAACGTCCCTTTTATTTTAAGTAGAAGTTCAAGTTTTTCCACACAGAGTAGAAAAGCTTTTATGCCCTCGAGTCCCGCTTTGACTTGAACGCCCTCATACTTACGACATTTCTCCATATGGAGAACAATCCTTTTGTTTGTTTGTTTGTTTTTTAAATATAAATCATGGTTTCAGATTTTAAGTAAAATCAAAACAATCCAAAAAAAAACAAACAAACAAACAAACAGATTTTTAAGTAAATAAGAAACACATCAACAAACCAAACAGTAGATCGTCTGTAGATCTTCAGTCTTAAAAAGTCAACCAAGTTCATACAGAAACTGATAGAAATGTATAAATGTAAGTGCAAAGACTAAAGGATTGATGACACACACACACACACACACACACACACACACACACACACACACACACACACACAGGAGTAAGTATGGGGCTGATAAGTGTGTGATTCATACGGGGAGGCGGCGTGTGCCCGGCAGGAGGCTAATTAAACATTGATAGTGTTTCGCATTTGCGCTCTCCATCAACGTGGCAGCTGCAGTTGTGTTGCGTGGGCGCGGCTAATGGACGCGCCGCGGCCCGGCTTCTGCTCCAGCACGCGCCGCTGAGAGGACGCACGTGTACCCGCGCGCTTCTGACTAATAAACTCCGCCATCCATAACAGCACGTCCTTCGTTCCATCATCAGCGCAGTGCTGTGAACACTTTCCTGTCAGTCTCTCGTAGCCTAGCGTAGCGTAGCGTAGCTTAGCTTAGCGTAGCTTTACAAAGCACTGGGACTGGAGACTCCTTACAGAAAACCGCACTGGATCTACGTTAGTCATGTACTGTATGTTTAGCTGTTGCAGTACATGAGCTGTTACTACGGAAACAACCCCCCCCCCCCCCCCCCACAATACACACTGTGACACGCCCTTACCTGTTGTGTGTGTGTGTGTGTGTGTGTGTTGCAGTAACGAGGCCCGTCTGCAGCAGATCCGGAGTCAGCTCCAGCACCTGAAACCTTCACCGTCGTACCCCGAGGCAGCAGCAGGACCCCGAGTGCAGGAGTACGATCAGTCACGGGTGAGTCCCAGCCTCAGAACTGCGCCCCTAATTGCACCACCAACCACCCCAATGTCGCAAACGAACCATCATTTTCTCTCTCTCTCTCTTTCGTCTACTCACTTTAGTTCTTATCAAGTTTTTTCCTCTTCTCCACTCTTCCTCCGTTCCTCTAAGCCCTTCTTCTCTCTTTCATTCTCTTTCTTACTTTCCTCTCCTTTTTCTCTTTCTCTTTTTTCGGACATATTTCCTTTCTACTTTTTTATACACATTTCTACATCTTCTTCCTTTTCTTCGCTCCTGTTCATTAGCTTACATTTCCTTCGTTCCTCTTCCTCTCCCTCCTTCCTACACACCTCCATTACTACATCATTACCGTCCTGAAACATCCGTCCTCCAAACATCTCCTTTTTTTTCATCACACCTTCTCTGACTACTATCCTTCACTTTCCTGTTCTCGACATTACTTCCTTTTGTTTGCTTCACCTTCTCAATTCTTTCTTGGTTTTTTCTTTGCTTCTTTCTTGCTTTCTGCACACTACATTTTTTTCTTCTCTTCCCTTTTCTTCTTTATATCTCTCCTTTCCTTCTCATCTTTCCTCCTTCCTCTTTATCCCTTCCTCCTCTATACATTCTTTCTCTTTCTTCTTCAACACCTGCTTTCTTTATCTTCTTTGACTTACTTTCTTCCTGACTTCTGTTTTTTTACTTTATTCCTTCTTTCCTAACAGCTGTACACTTTCCTCCTCCTCTTGGGCACATTTCCTTCCTTCCTTCCTTCCTTCCTTCCTTCCTCATTTCTGCATGGTTTCCTCTTGTTCTCCCCCCTTTATTTTGCTCTAACTTATTTACCTGCTCTTTCCTGCTCTCCTCCTCCCTAACACACTTCCTTCCTCCCTTTAACTTTCCTTGCGTCTGCTTTACCTGTCGCACATATTCTTCTTTCCAGCTCCCATTATATCGTCCCTCGCTTCTTCCTGCCAGTTTTCCTCATTTGTTTCCTCTTCACTCGTCTTCCTTCTGTTATTCCTGCAGTCTGACTCCGTCTCACTTCATTTCCACAAGTTTCCCTTCATTCATTCTTTTAATGTAAAAAAAAAAAACACCCACTAATAGAACACTAACATTCATTTTTTGTGTGTGTGTGTGTGTGCGTGTGTGCGTGTGTGCGTGTGTGCGTGTGTGCGTGTGTGCGTGTGTGCGTGTGTGCGTGTGTGCGTGTGTGCGTGCGTGCGTGCGTGCGTGCGTGCGTGCGTGCGTGCGTGCGTGCGTGCGTGCGTGCGTGTGTGCGTGTGTGCGTGTGTGTGTGGTTATCTCAGGGTGTTGATGCCCTGCACAGATTATCACAGTTCATCTAGATACGCGCTGCAGGCCAGATCACAAGCTCTCTACTGCTAATCTGCTCGCTCCTATCTGCTTCTGCTTTACACACTTTACTTTCTCCTGTTTAACACACACACACACACACACACACACACACACACACAGGGAGTGAAACACAAAGCATGATAACCCGTTATCTTTTTGCACTTTTATACCCAGAACAGTAAGTCTGTTGGATATTTGAGGAATAAACCTCTCCAATCAATCAGGGTTGCCATGGTTACCGCTTCCTCATGGTGATTGGTTCACTAAGCCGCTACAGCCTCAGATGTTTTCTCCTCGCAGACAACCTAATTGAAGCATTTGTTTAACTTTTTATCTGTTTCCTGTTACCGCTCGAGATCTCACACACACACACACACACACACACACACACACACACACACACACACACACACATCCTGAGTCTCACTTTATTATTATTATTATTATTAGCATTAGCATTAACGAGGTTGATGCATTAATACACTGTGGGTTGATGAGGAACAGGTAGAGTTTTAAGGCTGCTGGTGAAAAACCTCTCCAAACTAAACACGCCTTGTATTTTTAGACATTTCTGCCTGCGTTGCTTAGTTACTCTGGGCTGCGTTGTGTGTGTGTTTATGTGTTAGTGTGTGTGTGTATTTGTGTGTGTATACAGTGCCTGAGGCTGAGGTCTGGCCCAGCTCTTGACTTTCTCTGAACCTACGCACACTACTTCCAGGCATACACACACACACACACACACACACACACACACACACACACACACACACACATGTATGTTATTAACATACTGGGGAAATTGCTTACACCAACAGCCATGTACAGTTACGGCTCACAAAACACCAACACCCCCCCCCCACACACACACACACACACAACCCTATAACACTATCCATCTTTAAATAAATATATTTATTTCTTCCCCAAATAAATGGCTGATGATCCGATCATCATGTGACTGACAGTCGTTTTAAATTCACTGATATAATAATCTACCCAAAATATGACCAATATTACAGTACAATCATATTTTTGCATATAAAAACAATCAACACATTTAGAAAAGACGTGTAAATAAAGTAACATATGAAATAAACAGACATTAAATCTCACTTAACATTAATTTATGATTCCTCTCGGCACCGGCTGCTTTAAAACCCGAACTGAAAGCCGCTTTACTTCTTGCTGCCGTCTTCACTAAATCTTACACAACATGCAAACAAACTATACAAATCTATAAACTCACTTTCATTTTTGCTTCTCTCTGCCTCCACAACAAACTCTCTACTTTTTTTGCACACTTTTCCTGCCCCACCTTTCACTCTCTCCTGTGTTTTCTTTTCCTTTTCTTTACATTATTTCCTCTTCTTTACTACATTTTCCTCAATTTTTCATATTTTTCGTACTTTCTTCCTTTTTCTTCATACCTGCTCTCCTTTTTTTGTCTCCCTATTTCCTTTTGTTTCCTACATTCTTACCTTCTTTCTCTTCTTCACTTCCCCTTCCTTCTTTTTACCTCCCCATTCCTTGTTGCTCCTTTTCATCTTCCCTCTTTCTCACTATCCTTTTTTCTTTTTACATCCTCATTTCCTTCCTTCTTTCATACCTTCTTTTCTTTGTTCTTCTTTTACCTACCTTTTTCCCTCCTTTTATTTTTTCCTTTATTTCTTCTTTCCTAGCTGCTTTACTTTCTTCTCCTCCTCTTGGGTGCGTTTCCTTCTTTCCATCCTTCTTGGTTCCTGTAAGGTTTCCTCGCATTCCTTCCCCCTTCTTAATTGCTCACTTACCTTTTTTCCTTTTCCTCTTTCTCATGTACCTGCTCGCCTTCGATTCTTTCTCTCTACCTCCATAACACATTTCATTCCTTTCATCTTACCTTTCTTCTGCTTTAACACAAAATAAGAAAAAAAACCCAGCTCTCCTACGCCCAACTTAGCCTAGGTTTGGTTCGGCTCGGTTTGTTTGCTCCAATGCTTCATATGCCAAGGCAAACTTCTGGCAAACTTTTAGCTTTTAAGGGAAGATTTGTGACTCGGGGTCTTCGTCTGCCGAGGTACCACCGTTTATAAAAAATAATAATAATAAAGAAGTAAATAAGCCCCTGTATGTACTGTATAAACCCTCCAGTTTCTCCACTCATGCACTCCTAGCACTGGGAGCGTCTGTGACTCGTCCTGGAAGTGCGAGCTCCGCCCCTGCACGTCTCGATAAATAACGCAATAACGTTTCATGAGGAACTCGCAGGACGACTAATGAAGGAAGATGAGCACATCCGCGTGATTGATGTGTGTGTTTGCGTCTCGTTATATGAGAGAGATCTCGGGAGGAGGCGGCGTGGGGTGTACAGTATTATGTAGATATGATTACCTCGTAAAGTGTAGGTCTTCTGTACCGATTTAGTAAAGAAAATTAGATATGAAGGTTCACTAATGAGAAAATAATTTCATTTATTTATTTCAAAAGGATCTTCTTTATGATGAATCAGTAAAACCTTACCGTAAACTTTGACAGAATCAAAGTAAAATATGGAAAACTATGAAAAGTGACGTAAGGGCACAACGTTCAACCATAAATCTCAGAGTCACATTTGTTCCTAGTTGTTGTGGAATGTCTGCGGTGTTCCCTCACCAGCCCGTCTAATTCATGATTTCCTCACTTAAAGCAGCTTGCTGTAGCTAACTGGGAAACGCAAATAAAGCGCAGAATCGGTCGGTCCTGAAGATGTGGGCGAACTTTACCTCCGATACTGGAGACTCCTTCCGAAACACACGTCTCCATATGGAAAATGATAACGTATAAGAGCAATGACTTTGATACGGCCTTGTTAGAAAACTAATCGACACTTTCTGAACAATCAGAATCTGAAATTCAAAATTGAACGGCGCAGTTTGAAGCTAAGACACTTCCCCTTGCGCCCACGGAAAGGTCTGTCCCTAATTTAGTCCCCATGCTATTCCTGACACGCACCACCTTACACAAATAAGAACCTACAGTTCTTTAAAAAAAAGAAAAAAATAGGAACTTGGTCATGGTTGTGTTTTTGTCCAAACCCAACCCGGTCCCACCCAGACTCCAGACTTCATATTTCTCATTATGTTGTCCTCCATGATTGAAGGCTTCACATTGGGCTTGGGCGAAAGTCACAATTATAGCTCATGTAATTATAACGCATGGAGGGAAAAATAGACCGAGACCGTCCCTGAAAGACGGGAATAAAAGACAGATGCAACGTTGACCTTTATTACATCATTTAATAAGGCACAAGGCAAAAATGGAACTGTTCGTAATGTGTGAGGGGAACAATTTGAGACTTGAAAGGAAAACAAAGTGGACTGAAGAAGGGAGCCTGTCCCAGGGGACTTAAGGCACAAGGTGGGACACACACTGGACAGCGTGCCAACCTATCCCAGGGCAAAAGACACACACACACAGTTATACGTCACACCACTTTTAGAATTCTCTTTTGGGAATTACAGTACCAGCTAGAAACTCATGAGGATTCAAACCAGAGTGTACGTGGAGTTTGGGGTACGCTTCACGTCTCTGGAGCCAGAGTCCTGGACCTCCCTGTACTGCTCGTTATATAGAATAGCACTTGATCCAGTACGTCCCACGGAATCGATCGACATAAGCTGCTGCGTGACCTTTCCTTCGCATGAGTTACATCATTTTCAGACTGCTTATATTCTATCATATCAATAATTTATTCATTATTTCTAGCTACAGAATAAGGTTAAATCTGTTATAAAATCCTGATCCTGTAACTTTAGTGGTTAGGAAACATGGCTCGTAAACAAGCAGAAGATCATGTGGTGTTTGTTTCCTCTCGAGCTGCACTACATGTCGCTGCCTCGCCACTCTCCGATGCCCCCTAGACACCGCGGGTCGTGCCTCCCCGACTCCCACCGCTTGTTAGCGGCAGATGGTGCAGCCATTCTGTGAAGGTGATTAAGACCAAAGACTGGAGGTGGCTGATCAGGACCTCCCTGTGACTCGCATAATGAGTCACATCTAATCCGATTGCAAAACGCAACAAGAAGAAGCCTGGACTTGGATCGAAACAGCCAGGAGGGGCTTTCTCAGATTTAAGCTGTAGGTTTCTATAGTAACAACTTGCACAAGGACGGCTCTAAGATTTCAGTCAAGTATTTGTATTTGCTGCCTTTATGTTGTCCGGATGTTTCACGTACATGTCATGGAAATTAGGCTGGTGCAATAAGAATATTATAATATCGTGATCATTTGGGCCACATACACATTTCCGAGATTATGTGATATATTTTGATTACCTAATCAATTGCTCAGAAGAAGTTTTTTTAATGTAAATGCAAAAAATTACATGATGCTATTTGTCAAATTGTCCTCAGTTTTTCAAATTTCTAATTTGATGTTTGTCCCCAAGGCTACGTTGAAATTGTTATTTTGGGGAAACTGTTAAATTTTCACTCTTTCATAAAGTCAAACACAGCAACAGTTTGCTCGCGCTACAGTACAACTGCCGTAGAACATTTCCTACATTTGTTGTTACTGTCATTCCACGTCCACCGTCACACTTCTTCTTCATGTCGCCTGCTACGGTCCGATGCCGCTAGCTCTAGAGAACAGCTACATAACTTCCTGCCACACGCTCATCTAACGCGCAGCTGTTGCACTTGCCTGGCAGTGTGTTTGGTGATGATCATGTCGACTTAATAAGACCTGACAGGTCCAGGATGCTCGTCTCGAGTTTCTCCAAGGCGGGAAAGAAGAAATGACAAGCGTATTAATTCTCCTTTCCGGCCTTTTGCTTCATTTCCTAACTCAAGTTTCATAATAATTATAACATTCATGGGTGTGAAGTTTAGTAGAAATGGGCCAAGTCTAAAAAAAAGTCACATTTTATGTCACTAAAAGTACTTTTACTGGTACCTAAGCAACATCTCATTTAAAAAGCTTGATAGTAATAATTAACTTAACTTTTTATTAACTAAAGAATGAGGAGCTGTGCTTCATTTGCTTATAGCTACTTTATTGTTGCTGTACATCGATGAAGTTCGTTCATGTTTCATTCATGTTCGCTTACTGCAGCTATACACAGAAATCTGTAATGGGGGAAAAAGACGTAACTTTTTACGGTTTCAGCGGACATAAAGCCAGATGACACTGGAGACTCCATTTTCCAAAGCTGCTGCATTTGCACGATTACCTGTTCCCGTGTTAGGTCAACTAACACGTATAAAACAGATACGCCTCTTGAGAACATTCTAAAGACCTTTCCTCTTTGTGTTTCTTTCGGTCCCCACAATGCTGTTTCTTTCCTTTTTTGTAAACACTGCACTAATTCAGCTCCAGCGCTCCAGCATGAGTCATGACGGTGCTGTGGGCCAAACGCTCCAGTGCTGAACGCTCGCCCCAAAGAGTTCTACTTCCATGACGACCTTGTGAATGTGTGTGGGAGTGTGTTTATCGAGCAGCTGGTTTGGTGTAAATACTATCAATCTAATATGTTGCGTGCATTTGCATCGCAGATGTGTATGTGTGTTTATGGATGTGTATGGAGTTGTGTTATTCAGGGTCCCCGTCATAGCAAGAAACCATGAAAACCTTTGAACATTTTTTTTTTCGGCAGCATAATGTATTTTTAATGCGCCTAAATGCCTTTTAGATACTTATTTGTGTTTTATTTAAACGCTTCCAAATGCATTTTTAATGCACTCTAAATATCTCCGATATTATTAAATGATGGTGTTTACGTCTTTCGGTATCGACTTCACAGCCTTCAGGAAATCAAATTTATGAATTTTATGCTGCGCTCCCTATATCCACAGTGTCTATATTACAGTCTAGTCACTGTACACACACATAAACACGCACACACGGCTGTTTTCTGGCAGCACCGTTGCCATGACTCCTAAGCTGAGGTCCTGTCTCCCCCTTCGGCGAGGTTTAGCACGGCTTAACGAGTCGACTCGATGCTCCTGTCTGTCCGAGTTTTCCAAAAAACCAGCGCTCTGTTCATGAGTGAAGCTCCTGGTAACAAATCTGAGGTTATCGTTTTTTGCAATTTACAAAAGTGTACACAAGGATGGGGTGTAATATGATCTGTCTAACAGTATGTTAAAAAATATATACATTTTTTAAATACACTTGTAAGCCTCTTAAAATTGTCCAAAAACCTTTTGCAGAGAAGCTGCCCTTTTTTCTTCATCGTGATATGGTACAAAGACAAAATATGTTGGAATACCAAAAAAAAAAAAAAGGGTACAGCTTTAACCCTGACACTGGAGACTCCTTCCATAAATCTCAAGTAGATCTCCAGCCCACATCACACTCAGTACCCAAATGACTCGCAGTAAAATTGCACTACAGCTGGAACTCCTGTCCGAACCATGGTTCCAGAAAATCAATCAGCACCTTTTCCACCAGCGCTGTGCTATATATACATATATATACACACTGCTATGAGATGAAATAATATCACTGACCCGGCAGCTTTAGGACAGTTCCGCTACATTTATAAGAAATCTACAGCGAGTTCGAGGAGCGGCTCAGAAAGCATGAGCCGATCTATTCATCTCTCGCCTCCTCATAAAGCAGCACCGAAGATTGGAAGAGTGGAGGAAGCTCCAGGGACGGCACTCGTTCTTTTTTCTTTTTTTTCTTCCCTCCTCAATGTGACCAGACAATAAAAGAGAGACTGATAGTTCTGCGGGGGAGAGAGTGAGGGAAGAATAGAAGCGCCTGAGAGAGAGAAACGATGGCTCGTCCGTCACTCTCGATATGAGCCGGTCTATCACAATCACGATCTCGCTGACCTTTTGCGGCAAACTCGTTCTTTCTCTCTGTCTCTCGCTCTCTCTATCAATTCCTCCCCCCACCCTCCATCTTTCTCTTTGACTCGCTCCGTATTCAAACCCTGCGAGGCACTTTTGTGTTTAAAGATCACGCTTTGCATGAACACACGGCTCATCTAGAGACGCTTTCACTCGCGTGCCATTCACACCGTTCCCTGTTTGTCCTGGTTTATGGGGACCGTGATATTTTAAGTGAGTTTGAGGACTTTGGATAACAATAAGGATTATTCATTTTTAATGATATCGCAACACTCTCAGTGCTGCTTGTTTACTCTTCTCCACCTTTATATACTCTATAGATAAAGTTAATTGACCTACTGTAATGCAGAAAACCCAAAAAAAGGATGGGTTCCCTCGAGTCCGTCACGTGTCAGGAACTTTTCCCTCGCTCCTGTTGCCTCAGGCTTGTTCATTAAGGATCTAAATATAAGTCTAAGTCTACATCTGGATTTCTGCAAAGCTGCATTTTATGGTTAAAAGTGTTGTACCAAATAAAATTCAATGCGATTGAATTTATTTCCTTCTCCTCCATGCAGATAAGAGGCCCTGATTCCCGCATGGCTCCAAGATACGAAGACATTGATCGACAGTATGCGTCCGCACCCAGGTACCTTTGCGTTTCTGTGTGTGTGTGTGTGTGTGTGTGTGTGTGTGTGTGGCATTACAAGGCATATGTGTGATCAATAATTTGTGAAGAATTTAGCAGAAATTGTTTAATTTTATCCATAACCTTCAATTGGTAAAGACTGCTTATGACTTTATTATCTAAGTTCCCATGCAACTAATATTTTGTTTGTCTTATTGTTATTGTAACTGCTTTGTTATATCCTCTCCCAGTAGCTGTCGTGGTCTTGTGCGCTGATGATAGTTTCAAACCTTTTTTTTTTTGGATTACCTGGTACCACTGAAACAGTATTTTTCCTGAAATTTAAATTCTTATGTTTCTTAGAACTTTCAGCAAGTTTATAATATTTTTGCAAGTCCATTTACCACTATTATTGTGTCTTTTATTTAGCATTTTTTACCCCCAAAAATTATGATTAAGATTGTGGAAGTTGAGGAAGCGCCTATATTAATTAAACTACTAGCACTACTACTGCTTCCTTTTCCATGCACCCTCATTTCATTCATTTTGTCTCCATAATTATGTTCTACATATTTTTCTTTGATGTGGAAGGATATACAGTAATTCACAAATGAATAAAACAAATCATAACTTTGATCCTGGTGAAGCTGGTACTGCTAAGGAACGGCAAGGAGTAACGAAGGCAACAAAGATGAAAATAATTAAGAGAATGGAGCGAGGTGTAAAGATGGCAGACATCGCTGTTTCTTTAAAAAAGGAATCGTTCAATTAAAAAGGACAAGATCATGAACATGTTCGTTTTATACTGTGTATAACCAGTTGTGTTGGTATCCTAGTACCTGGACAATGTTTGCTGGACTTCTGAACAAATTAACCTTACAAACGAGCTCTCGGAACGGGACTCGTTCATATGTTGGGGACTTCATTGTATGTTGTTTTCCTTCCTGTATCGACTACTAATTCTGCCCAGTCAGCACAAAATTTGACTCAGGGCATTATGGGAAATAACGGTCACTGTTTAGCAGCATGGCCTGCCTGTAAACCAATAAGCATTGAGTCCAGGTAGCAGTGATGAAAACAGGAAGTGAGATAATGATCCCAAGCGAAGGGACCTGCTGTGTCTTGTGACTTAGTAAACCTCCATAGGAATGAGTGCTGATGGTCACCCCTGGAATCTTTGTTCTCCCACACATGAAGATGATGGTACATAATACCATCATGTATATACCATTTCATAATACCAAAGAAATAAATATTTTTCATCCTTAAAAACTGAATGTCTGTTCATGATTGTGGAGATTTCCTTTAGGCTCATATATATAACCTGTTACACTTGATGATGTGATCAGGCTGAGGTTGAGGAACTGGGAGAACCAGAGTCAGAGGTTGTCCAGGTATGGAAGTAGGGTTCACATGGGTTCACACAGGTATAGATTCTGTATATTAGAACAAGGCTGAAGGTGTTCTGAGGGGAACACCTTCACCCCCCTACCCAGTGCGCGCACACACACACACACACACACACACACACACACACTCTAATCCTCTTCCAAGCGCCTAATTAAATCTGGAGTGTTTGCTTTTCTGAGAGCTTTGCCCATAACTGGCCATTCACCTGATCCTCTTCCCAGGAGAGTGTGTGATCTGGACAGGAAGGCCGTAAAGCTCTGCTGGCTTCGGGCCAATAGCCTAAGTGGTTCGATGAGGGCCTCTGCAAGAACACACACACACACACACACACACACACACATAGGAACAAGACATCATACAGGACAATGGGAACCTACATCTCCGCCGTAACTTCATGAAACCTGTCTTACTGTGTACAGGTGAATAACTCATGCTGAACAGTACACTCCAGCTTTGCACCCGATAAAAAGATTATTAAAAAAAAAAAAAAAACTGTAGCATTACAATGTAATCCGGTTACAAATAAGTGTTTGTCTGAAAACTCAGACACTCATAAGGGCATCGATTTAAATTTCCTCTTACGCCACGCTATCTTGTTTTGATGTGTCCCCCCAAAATAAAGTGCCTCCCCCTTCCCCTTCTCATTCTACAATAAAGGGCACTTTAAACCAGATGAAATCACATTTTCTAAGCCGGAGTCCATAGCTCCGTCCCCTCAGGCTCTCTCTCACTCTCTCTCTCTCTCTCACTCTCTCTCTCTCTCTCTCTCACACTCACTCGAGCCCATTTCCTTTCAAATGGCTGCGGCGCCTCGACTGCATTAGCATATAGTTCCCTGTGCACTTTTACAGTGTGTGTGTGTGTGTGTGCGAGTAGGGGAGTGAAAGGCTGCAAGCAATTTAATAGAAGCATTAATGGTTGTTCAGCCTTCACACAAGACTCCCTTAGGCTGTAGCTGTTCCTTTTAAACGCTCTCACTGAGGATCCTCGGCGCAGAAGGCCAAAGCCATGTGATGAGAACGTATTCAGTGTAACAGGTGGATTTACATCCTGATTGATCGTTGGCATACGTTCACGCTAACAAGTGATAAGCACCCCGACATTCATAACGCATGTTGTGTGAGAAATACAATGATGCAAGGATACAGAAATACAATTACTGGGTTTTTTTTTTCCTCCTCCAATAAAATGTCAGAGTGGTCAGACTGACCACTGGAAGACCTGCGCTTTATTGGTAATATTTTTGCTTGGCTGGAACGTATTGTCTGCATCTACATTATGTCCTCTGGGAAAATGCGTTTCGCTATACAAACGTTCGCCTTAAGAATGGAACGACACAAATTTAATTCATAGGCCGTGGTACCACTATATGTACACTCCAGTGTGGACCTTAGAATACCACTGCACGACCAAATGCTACTCGTGGTCTGGGTTTGCAATCTGTTTGTGTAACACAAACAGTACTTTGCAAGATTCATAACCTAGCTCACTATACATCTTGTAGCTTTGTTTCTTGCTGCCGGAAAAATGTGTCTACACGCCTCGCCAATACGTAGAAATAATACGCATTATGCGGATAATAATTTATTATCCTCCACATATGTCCAAGTTGCCACGGCTACAGGTATACATTTGCTAAATTTGGTCAGCGTGCTTGCCAAACAGACGAGACGGGAAATGAGGTCGCTGCTGAGGCTACGTGAACAACCCATTTTTAAATTACAAGTGTAAGCATGTTGCAGCCTGTCGCAGTAAAACATTTGCTCCTGTTTCATTTATTGAATCTATATAACTTTATTAAATTTGATATGAAGAAGTGAGGGTGTCAACTTTTGCACAGTGCTGTATAGGTCCAAATAAAAACTTATTTTTCTTCTAGCAACCACGTTTGCTTTAAGTAGACGTCATGTTGGAGAAAACTTGATGTATGACTAAATGAATGCTGATTCAGTGAACCAATTGAAGTTAAGTGGGCAGGATTATGGTCTCTCTGTTGTGTAAAAAATATATATTTTTTATAATTATCTTTAAAAAAGATAGTTATTTAGTAAATATTCAAGGTGAAATATTGTGAAGTGGGCTTGCTGTAGTAAATAAATAAATAAATAAATAAATAAATAATAATTATTATTATTATTATAGTCATTATTATTTTAGTGAAATGAAAAATTTGCTGCAAAAGCGCAACACTATGCCAGACGTTGTTTATTAATGTTTTTCCGGATATTTTGAGCGAGCATGTGTTTTTCGCATAACTCATTCACTTCCAAAAAAAAAAAAGTGAACGTTTTCCATGTTGTTGTTTTTTTTTTTCAGTCTTTCTTCTCTCATTGCATTACTCTGCGCTTTTATTGCGTTTTTGGTCGACGTCGCTGTTCCGCCTCCCGAGCACATCAAGCTGCGGCATAACGTCGTTTGCCTCGAAAAACATAGCGACCGTAATGAAATCAGCGTCGAGGAAATGAAGCCTCGCCGCTTCGCCGTCCGCTTGCGTCACCGTCCCTCGAGGGGAAACTCCTGTCGCTTTTAACGCTAAAATAGCAGGAGCAGTAGAGTCAGCGACAAGCAAATAACACTAACAAAAGGGAATGAGGTTTCAGGGTACGGAGAAATATTTAAATGCATTGAAAAAGTGTAAAGTGTATCAGATTTCAGCGAGAGCTCCCGACTAATCCTGTGTACTCTTGAAGTACCAGCTGCATGTTTATGTGTGTGTATGTGGGAGTGGGTGTGATTCCACTGAGGAAAAACTTAAGGAGCCGGGGTCAAGCAAGGAACCGAGGGAGGAATTTCCTTCCGAAGATTTCGGGCAGGTGCAAGAAGTTCGGGCTCATGCGAGCAGACTTCCCCCCTCTTCGTAAGACGGAAAATATGTCCGTCCGCAGCGCGCACACACTTTCACACGCACGCTCTCACGCGCACTTACAGAATTGGACGTGTACTCTTTCTCGAGGGATGGAGTGTTAATGGAGGGCGGTATGAGACAGATTGATTGCGCGACATTTCATTCCCGCGGTCCTACTTGTCCGTGTGTGTTGAGACGACTCGTGATTTATGAGATCCACTGCATATATACACACACACACTTCCATGGCGTAGACAAGTCTCGTGTATATTCTGACACACTCTTTGTAGAGTTCATAAACCATGAACCGTGCTGCATTTTTGCACATGCCTAATGCTGCTTCACCAGCACGGAGTTTCTCTGCGTGATTAAGGAAGGTCACGGGTTCACAAGTCTGGTGTGTGTGGGCGCATGTGGGCGCGTGTGGGTGTGTGTGGGTGTAAGTCATTTTTAATGTCTAACAGCCTTGACACCACAGCGTCTGCTTTCCCTGACTTCAGCTTTTATACCGTAACCACAAACCAAGTTCTGCAATACTTTTTTATTTCCAGACACTGGGACTTGTACAGTAAGTCTCCTACATACGAACAAGCTCCGTTCCGAGAGCTTGTTCGTAAATCCAATTTGTTCGTAAGGTGCAACAAACATTATCTAGGGATTAGGATACTAACACAATTGGCTATACAAGGTATATTACCCTACAGGGTTCGTGTTAAAAGAACGAACAATGTCTGCCATCTTTCCATCTCGCTCCATTCTCTCAATTATTTTCACTTTTGTCTCCATCGTAACTGAATGTTCGTATGTAGGGGACTTGCTGTATTCCATTCCGCCTGCTGACTTTTCACGTCCAAGCGTAACAATTTAAACATTGCAGCACCCTGCTACAAGTCCCCCCCCCCCCCCCTACGCCTTCGCCAATAAAAATTTATAGTATAAAAAAAAAGTATAAATATAGTTAGCTGATGTTGGCTGTATACATGATGAAAATGAGCTAAATCATTCATAAACCAAAAGTTCATGTTAATGAACATTCGGCGCTTAATTTGACTTAAAGTGAGAATGCAACTACCAAGCCGAATGAAATGAGAAATTACTGACTTAAAGTGTAACGGGGCGGTGGAGTTTTTAAATGGTCAGTTAATATCAGTATAATATAGACAATATCAGATTCCTGACACATCTCTATAACTCTTAAGTCATTCTCATTCATAAGCTGACTAGCCCATTTATTGTTTTTATTGTTGGTGTACACGTGCTAACACACTTTGATGTTAGAATGCGGTGCTCCTGTGTAAAGAGTTGCCCGGTTCGCATCCTGTTAACTTGCGATATTCCAGTTCAGTGATAATAATTAACTACGCAAACCCACTAGACTTAGCCATGTGGTTGATTATCAGTTGGTGTTGTAGAAGGTGGTATTGGTGGCGGTCTACAGTAACTCCGCCATCCAAGTTCGGGTCTCAAATTCAGTGAATAAATTATATCCGTGAGACAAATCTAACATGAATTAACACGTACACCAGAGTTGAAATTCCTTACAAGACTGGCTTCATCATTTGCATATCTTTTCATGCGGTTTCTCGCTGACATTTTCTTTCTCTGTCTTCCTCCTGTGGAAATGCATGATAATTCATTATCTCCAAAATTCCTTACATCTTTCCCATTTGCACCCCACCCCTTCTCTCTTTTTTTGCCTCTCTAAGGCTCATGTTCAAGGCTGCAGTATTTCTGTTTGCAGTGCTTGGGTGGTCATGGCCACCAGTCACATTGATTGTGTTGCTGATGGACAGAACACATAGACACAGAACAAAAAACATACACACTACACAATCCTGCTATTAATAGATCACATACAGCAACAATATTAGTGGAAAGTGTACCCCTTGATATGACCCCCCACATTTGGCTCTGTATAGAGACCCTGCTGTAACTCATGAGACTACAACAAGCATGGATACCAAAGGTAAAAGGTTGTACCTGTTAAGTGGGGACCGTTGTAAAATATTTCTCAGTTGAATGTCAAAGTGAGTAAACTTGTGCTATAAGCTCATGTGTCAGTGGTTAGCTCGCTGAAGGGGGGAAAAACAAGACATCAAATATGTAATTGTAACATCATGGTCTTTGTAGATCTTAACCAATTTCCTTACAGATTTTCTTATTTCTTTGCCCTAGACGAACAGCTGTGGAAGGCCACAGAGAAGCAGACCGTTACCAGAACCGTAGTCCTACCTACAACACAAACCAAACCACCCAGCCAGGTGCAAATCGTGTTCCCGTAGCACGATCTGGACCCCTTAGATACGACATGCCCCCGTCCTCCTCTTCAGGCCAGCAGGGAGTGCCAAGCTATGAAGCTGCCATCAAAGCAAGCAGTCGCTTGGCTGGTCCCAATCAATATGACGCATATGAAGACGGGCAGTACCCGAACCATCGGACCAAAAACCCAGCTATCGGAGCTGTGTAGAATAAAAAGGAGCCTAATTTCGAAGTACCTAGCAAACTTTCTAAGATATTCTTAAGGGGTTTCATGTTAAAGGTGTAATTTCTTTTGCAAGGTAAACACTCTTTGAAGGCAACATAGAAAATTCTCTTGTGGCAGCCATTGTAACTAAACCTGGGTTCCATTCATTCATAGAAGTTATGTTCAGGGTACATGTAGGTTTCTCAAGGGTTCTGTGAGTGATGATAGAGTGACCAACTTCATGGTATGGATTATCCAAAATCTTTTATAGCAGTCGACTTGATTTGCCTGCTTGTTGACAGGCTTCTTCACTTCATCTGTAGACTGGTTGATCTTCAGGAAAACACAGAGTAACCCATTTTCCAAGTACTGTATGTACACCAATCCAGAATAGGGTTACCATTATTACTTAAGGGCTCTTCAGAGAAACAATCTAGGGACCTTTTGGCCTTCAGATGTAACTTAAGTTTTGAACAATGCCAGCATAACCTTACAGCCACATTTCCTAAAATGTCATCCATATTTTGGAGCATGGTAGGTTATAGTTAGCAAATATTCAAAAAGCATTTAAGTGCAAGGATGACCTTTTTAAGGGAACATTTTAGGAGGATTTTTTATATTTTTTTATGTAGACATTCAAAAATCATTTGTAGCAGCTCGAATTGCTCCTAATCCACAGTCATTTGTATTTCGAATAACTCTCTTAGTACATGTTTATCACCAAAGAATCTTTGATAAATTTTCCAAGAAGGAACACCAATACGCACATATTCATTAACGGTTTCCCAATGCGACAACCTTTTGGCATGTATATTTACCCTAGTGTTGAATAATGCTAGCGTAATCTTGTAGCCACATTTAGTAAAAATGTGATGGGGTATAGTTGGTCACTTGTCTAAAAGGTTCCAGATGTAAGGGGGGGGGAGGGGGGGGGGCATTTTTTAGGGTGACCAAAACCTCTTGTAGCAGTCAATTTGACTTTTGCAGCTCATCTGTAGCTTAAAGTCCATGTTTAACCACATAAGTATCAGAAGAAGCCTTGGGCTAATCTTTTTCCAAGGCTGTACACCAATTCAGAAAGTAGCTAGCTTTGTTCTTTAAAGGTTCCAGAGATAGAATAACTGTCAAGCCTCCTAGGTTTAACCTAGTGTTGAATAATGCAGGCCTAATCTCTGAGCTGTGTTAAACCTTGTGGTTCTTGCCTATATCTGGAAGTTATAGAATTTTAGAAGAAACATCTTTGTCTACTTTAAATAATGTAAAGACAAGGTAAGTTAACCAAATGCTAGAAGTAAAAGAAATAACACTTTTAATTCTTTATAATGTTAATAGTTTAAATCTTGTAAATATTTCTTCCCACTTCTCGTGTTATATACTGGAGAGATTTACTTCTATCCAGTTTTAGAGGCTTGGACTACAAATCAGTTTGTACCTTTGTGTTGTTTTATACGATCCATATATAATTCCCGGTCCTGTTCGAGTCTAGTTTTGCTGTAGATAAACCGCTCGTCTGTGGTTTTCCATGGCCTTTAATCTGTGTGGTTTCTCTCAGAGCTCCAAGCTGTGGTTTGCCACTCTGTGTTATCTGATAACTCGCAGTCTCTGTTTTCTCGCTGTATTATCCCGAAGACTCTCCATAGAGCAGAACGATACCAGAATTTAGATTGTTATCAAGGAAACAAGGACGTGCTACCAACTTTTGTTGTCTTGTTTCTCACATAGTTACACTCGAAGCTGTAAATCTCATTATTTCGCTTCCCTTTAACGAAGGAAGCTTCAGGGTGAGTGCAGTGCCAAATGAAAAATGGGAAATAAAATTAAGAGCAATGTCTTCTGAAATTCTTTGAGGAAGTTTTTGATTTTGATTTTTTTTTTTGTTTCTATGTCATTATTATTAAACCTTTATAAATATAATAAAATGTATTTTATTATTCTGATGTTTTTTAATGGTAAGATGGATCCTGTGCCTTTACGTTTTCTTTTTTTTTTTGCTCTTTTTTTTTTTCTTGGTGCATACTTTTACACATTTTCTAAAAGAAATTCCATCTTATACTTAAATAAGCTTCACTTATTTTTCGGTGTTAAAAATTTCCAACCTCTGCCACATTGTCGCATTTTCACATTGCATGCGAAAGAAGTATGAAATTTCTGAAACGGAATTTGACACGGAATGGAAGGTACTTTTGCGTTCTACTTTTCTTTCCATATATTTATTCTAAAGATTTATTATTATTTTGAAAGAACAAATCGAAGAATTATGAAGGATAAACATGCGCAAGTGTGTTTCATCCAGAAGAATAAACAGTTTATTTAGATGTGTTAATATATTAAGAAATCAATGTGCTGATTGTTATTGGATGTTTTTAACCATGTTTTGCATTAAAATAAAAAATCATCACAATACCGCCCATGTGTATTTCTTGACAATGTTTTAAGTAAACTGAGCCCCGAACAGTTTTAAGATCATCTTAAGGCAACAACCGAAGCTAAGTAAGGGTTAATTAAAAACTGTAAACTCTTTAATTTAATTGCAGACGATAAATTATACCTTCTTCAAACACACTTATCTAAGATGACTAAGTAATTAACATTGCAGATGACACTGAATCGTATTCTTCTAATTAAGGTTGGCGGTAGCTGCCTGTGTGATTAAGGTATAATGGATCTATTTGGGGAATGGCACTTGATTAGAAAATCAGGCTGGAAAGACTTGAGTTAAATCGCTGTTATTATGAGTTTAATTAAGAACAATGTAGGAAAAAAAAGTATTTTTGAAGATTGAATAGAGAGACTTCAAGCTTGGTTTAACTAGAAATGAACCTTAAATGAAAATGGTATGGCTTTGATTAAACTTTTTTTTTCTTCACAATTTATATAAAAATGTACTGTGATTAATTACCCTACTGATGAGAAAAATCTTCTTTACTTTATCTTCGAGAGATCTTGAATTTGGATCTTAACCACCTCGGAGTCTAGATGATCAAAAAGAATAACAATATGAATAAAGTAACCAAACGGAAACACACAATGACGGGCCAAGCACCTGGCCCATCGCTGCCTGGGCGCAGCACACCATCTGTGTGCTTATTTATTTATTTTTACCTCCAAAAAGCCCCTGGTGATGAAAAAAAGCATCACATTATGATGTCACAGTATGAAGTTATTAGCCGCGTTTCGGCATAAAATGAAGGCATTGCCAGGGCTGAACCATTTGAAATATCAAAGATCCCTTCGCAATTTTGCATCCTCCTTGTCTTGAGATCATATTGGCCCAGTTTGGTGGCGAACGTATACATTTCCTAAAAGGAGTATATCGAATTCCATTGGGTACAATTTGCAAACAACCCATAATGACTGACTTCCTGTTCAGTAGAGCTCATGACATGAGCGAAAGTTGTTCAGCTCAGTGAGATATAAATGTGTACCAGGTTTCATACAAGTGAATGAACTATGCAGCAAAATGTCATGTGAAGGACCTAATGGCAGCAGATTCCAAGCTGTGCCTTTTTCGGGCATGTTAAGACCTCCAAAAGCCCTGGATGCTGGGAAAAAATAATTATCCTTAGAAGAACAAAAGGGCCCTCACACACTATGACGGCCTACAGTAGGTCTGCTGTCATAGTGCTTGGGCCCTAAAAAAGTAGTTGGAATAAGTGTTCACTAATAAAAGTGTATTGCTACAGAGAAATATGTTTGTGTTTGTTAAAGTATTTCTTTAACAAATAATATTTGTCTGTCTTCTAGAACATGTTTTCCCAGACTCATTTCTGAATCAATGACCATTTTCAAGTTTAGCGCCCACAGAACTAAATCCATCATGGTCATTAACAGGGTTATAAATTAGATATTTCTGCTGCAAGGAAACAGACTTTTCTGTTTAGCACCCCTAGTGGACATAACACCACAGTGGTTTCAAAATAGTAGCCAATGCAGTCATCCAGTCCTAATGCACAAGTTTGTAAAAACTTTCCAATAAATTTAGCGACTTGGCTGCACAAAATGTGTTGTATTCTGTTCCACTAGGGGAGCTAAACTGAACATGATTCATTGACCACTTTATGGTTATACTTTAAAAATTAGCATGTTAGCGTATACACTTTCTGCTTGGCTAGAAAAAATTTAGGGGAAAAAATCATTTTCATTCATTTTGTTGAAATATATATTTGCAAAAAATTATATCCTTGTCGTGAGTTCTAGAGCTACAGATGTGTCCACAGCAGATTTTTTTTCCCTGCAGCATCATTAAGCTTACAGATGTAACAACATTGACGATACAAGCGTCTGAGATGATCTACATCACCTCCAGAGCTTTGTCACACCTGCAGTAAATGATCAGGGATGATGAGCCAGGGTGGATCCCGTGAAAAGTCACCCTTCAGCACTTTCCATCCCGTCTCTCAGTCTTCAACTGCTCGTTTCTGTCTATTCATGCCGCTCTGCCCGGTGAGTGGTTTTGCTCGTTTCATTACATCCCCATTATAAGGAAGGCCACTCCAGTCTCAGTCTCCGCAGCTCATCAGGACGTTATCTGCTGGAGCTGGATTGGAATTCCAGATGGACTTTTTATTTATTTCCACCTGGGGATTCTCTGCCCTGACCTTCACCTGTAGTGAGTAAATCTCAAGAAAGCTCATGAACATCATTTCAAAATCTGGCTCCTGATTGCTTGGAAAGTGTTGATTCTTTTTTTTTTTTTTTTTTTTTTAAACCTTCATCTCTGACAGCAGTTCCAGTTTGTCATGGATTCAGGAATATTGTGAACGGTAACAAAGCCTAAAGTTACCGGATCAGTTTCGCTTTTGGGATCCGCTTGTGACTTTGGCCTCCGAGGAGCTTGGAGAACTGATTCCAGATCGGCTTTTGCGGTTTTCGAATGCTTTCCACTTCAACTTATCCATCTTCCTTTCAGCATAACTATGGCTGTGTCACTAGGTCCGTGTGCGTGTGTGTGTCACTGTGTTTCAGCTGAGCTAAGCTCTAGGCTAGCAATAGTTTCATTCCTCACATACCAGTCCCAGTAACAGTGCTCTGGTTATTTATCCCTCATATTTATCATATTTATATTGACTATTATGTTTCCCTTAAAACCGGACCAGGAATAACCTGAGTGTGGAAACGCTGGACTGTATTTCGGAAGGCCTGAACCATGTGGCTAACACACACACACACACACATACACACACACACATCATATGACCTTATTGACGGGATGGGAGAGCAAGCATTGGCAGTTCCAGCCCCATGTCAGGTGTTTAGGTTGGCAGAGGAGGGAGGGCCGCTCGTGCCCCAGATATCAGCCCTGGTATCAGGTTCCTCCAGCGTGATAAAAGGAACGTTCCTGTTAGCCTCGCACTAAGACCCGCGGCGCCCGGCCAAGACATGCTCCACTAAAGCTCCATCCCCTGCGGAAGAGGGAGGAACACTGCCCTATAGGGAGGCACGCTTCAATTTATTAAGCATGCGTTTATGGTTTTACACAATGCTTCTAATTGCATTAGCGGATGAAAAAATTTAAAAACCTTTTATATGTTTATGAATCCAGTTTCTATTGCTATATTCATTCATGGCAGTCATATATGTATTGTTATATTTTTTCCTTTTATTTTTATTGTTTTATGTGTATTCACTTATCTTGTTTTTTATTTTTAATTACCTTTCAATTTTCAATTTCTTTTTTATTTGCATTATTTCTTGTCTACGTTTGCTCCATGATTGTGCAGCGCTTTGAGCTAATAAGAAATAATTCTATATGTAACTCATTATTGGTTGTACTAGATGTACATGTTCATAAGATTTTTAAAAATGACGTAAAGCTGTTTTGCAAAAATAAATTAATTCAAATCACTAATGGAAAGTAGGAACAGTGTTAACTTTCTGCATTTTTCTCATTTGAGGGACTTTGGTGGTGGACATTAGAGAATGCATCGTTCTTCTCCTTCCCTGTCTGACAGTGTGGAACAGGAATGTTGGATCTGTACGGGTAGACAATTGTCTAGCTAAAGAAGAATGAATGCTTAGGGAGTAATTCAAGTAACAAAGGTAGAAAACAGAAGCGTAATTCACAGTATAATTGAAATGCAGCAACAACAACACCCAAAAAAAAAAAAAAAAATGGAATTGCCCAAGAAATCGGCTAAATGAGACATAAAAATGGAAATGCAAACAACAACAAAACAAAACCATGAAAATTTCAAATGTATCAAATTCCTCTTAAACCACAGCAAGTTGACAATGAATATGATGTTCATTAATGCATGTTTATAGCTTTTCTCTTTAAAAAAAAAAAAAGAAAGAAAGAAAAAAAAACGCAGCTGGTTTTGTTCCAGAGAAGTCGTGACTCACGCTGGGAAACTTTTGGGATTGACTTAATGAAACCCAGAGCTACTATCTGGATGCCAAAACACTCCAGTGTGTGGATTTCATGTTTGGCCGGGAATCAGATCATGAACTCATGATCACATGATCTCTTCTACAGTTATAACACACACAGTCGTGTGTACTGTATGTGTGTATGCATGTATGTACAGTATGTAAAACCATTTATCACTTTCCTTCCACTTCACAGTTACAGTATGTGTCACTTTGTTTTGGTCTGTCATGTAAAATCCCAAATAAAATTCATTAACATTTGTGGTGATAAAATGTGGGAAAGTTTAAGGAGTATGAATAATTTTCCAGGGTCCTGTATGCACCATATATGATACACTGCATGGCAAAAAAAAAAAAAGTTGCCACTTCAGAAGGGTCAAATTACTGGCCTGCAACAATTAAGAAGATTTGAAATGTCCGACACATTATTTAAACCTGGAAGGATGATGCTGAACCTTCAACTTCATGGAAGAAATGTGGTCAGAAAAAAACTTGACTAGAGATGACTTAAACACTTTGTAAAGATACTACAGTAGAGCTATGTTTAGCTGTTTCATCCCAAACCTGTAAATCTCGTCACATCGCGTGTACAGAAATGTTCTTACTTTCACTTGTGTCCGCATCAGAAAAGAGGCTTCATTTTGCGAGGGAGCATAAAGCCTGGACTTTGGAGTGATGGAAAAAGGTCATGTGACCTGATGAGTCCAGATTGAGCCTATTCCAGAGCGATGGGCGTGTCAGGGTGAGAAGGGAGGCGCATGAAGCGATGCATATATACATTATTACTTTCCTACGGTATATTATCATATAACATATAGCAAGCACTTTTGTATTACAAAAGTTAGACAGGTTTTTCCTGTCTGCATATTTTTTTTGGTTGACGCTACTGAATTTGATATTGTTTTTCCTTATTCCAGAACATGATTATTATTATTTTATTTTATTTTTTTTTGTAATACATATGCATTAAATGAAATGACATCTCTCAGACAGCACCGTCAGCGACATCCCATAAATCACGTCTTCCAAGCCGGTGTGTTTTCTCATTCCCGGAATTCCTCAATGCCACACACTGTGACAACTGAGACACAAAAACCAAAACATCACAATTATCTGTTACTATAGCAACGATAATGTATGACAACATACCAGAACTGCCCATAATAATAGTTACATTTTTCTCGCTCTCTAAGCTGAAGAGATAAACCACCCTTACGGAATGCTTATCACGATTAAAAACAAATAAACAAAACAAGCAAATAAAAAAACAAGGTCATCCTTTTCTTCCTTATCTTCATTTTGCCCCAACGTTTCTTTTCCATGAGTTGGTGTTTGTGTTTTTCTCGCTCCATCCACACGGCGGTTATCTGCCCAAACGCTGCTTCGTTTCTGACCTTCAGGGATTAAACCCATAGACAAAACAAGGGCGAAGGGGCATCTACAAAACCCCCTCCCCCTCCCCCACCACACACACACACACACACACACACACACACACACCCACCCTGAGTCACCCACAACCCCCGTGACCACCAACTGCTTGCCCTTCTCACTCACTCCCTCTTCTCTCGTTCGGCGTAAACTTTCCATCGCTCCTTCACTCCGTCGGCTAGAGTTACTTGTCACTTGACCCGGTGTGTAATATCGCCAGTTTTGTCGTTACACACCGCGCTACACTTTTTTTTCCCCGCTTTGTTTCTATGCTTCGCTCAACTTGCCGTAAAAAAACGTGCCATGTGCGTTTAGTTCAACTTCAGTTCACACAACGTGACATTACACACCTTCTGAAACTTCTAGAAGATTTAAATGCATTAAGGTGTTAATTAATCTTTATCTATGTCCATGCTAATTCTCCACAACATTGGAGTTAGCGCTCTACATCTACTCTAATTATCTGCATCTACGGTATGCTAATTCTCCACAAAGTCTATGCTAACTATCTACTGTATAACTGTATTTTTTTTGCTTCCACCCTAATTCTCTGGAATGTCTCCACATCTATGCTAATCCTCCACATCTATGCTAGCTTTCTACATTGATGCTATTTCTTTGCAATGTCTATGCTAGTTCTTAACATTTGCTAATTCTCCACATCTACACTAATTGGCCGCATAGTCTACACCAATTCTTAACATTTATGCTAATTCTCTATCACATCTATGCTAATTCTCCACAAAATCGATGCTAGTTCTGTATTATATCTATGCTAATTATTAGCATAACATCTATGCTAACAAATATTCTTAGCATAACAGCTATGCTAACATCTATTCTTAGCATAACAGCTATGCTACCATCTATTCTTAGCATAACATCTATGCTAATTTTCTATGTCTACACTAATTCGCCGCAACGTATCTTTGTTTCTGTGGTTTGCTCAACTTGCTGTGAAAGTTTGTGTCACATTACACACATGACATTACACGTCTTCTGAAACTTCTAGAAGACGAAAATGCATCACATATCTATGCTAACTCTCTACATCCATGCTAATTCTCTACCACATTCAAAATTAAAATTTTATTTGTCATACGCAGCCATACACAGTATGATGTGCAGGGGAACGCTTATCCGATTGCCCATAACCTAAAACAAAGGAAGAGTTTTTCTGCAAGAAATAAATTGCTCTAGAGAGTACAGTTAAATAAAATATAAACATACAAATAGAGAAATAAGAGTATATAAAGGAAAGTATATACAAATACACAAATATACAGATACTGTATACAGAACTTCAAGCTGAAAAATTTACAACATGTAAAGTTGCTAAATAAAATAGACATAAATTAAAAGTGTATGAGATGTTAGGTGTATAAATTATACAGGATAAATTAAATTACTGATTGTAGTTAAGCTCTAAGGCGGCACGGTGGTGTAGTGGTTAGCACTGTCGCCTTGCACTGCCAGGGTCCAGGTTCGATCCCCGGCCAGGCTCGTTTCCCGTCTCTGTGTGCATGGAGTTTGCATGTTCTCCCCGTGCTTGGTGGGTTTCCTCCGGGTTCTCCGGTTTCCTCCCACAGTCCAAAGACATGTAGGTAAATTGCCCGTAGTGTGTGAATGAGTGAGTGTATGTGTGTGTGTCTGTGCCCTGCGATGGATTGGCACCCTGTCCAGGGTGTACCCTGCCATGTGCCCGAAGTCTCCTGGAGCCTATCTCCAGGCCCCCCGTGACCCTGAATACAGGATTAAGCGGTATAGATGGTGAGTGAGTGAGAGTGAGTAGTTAAGCTCTTTTTGTATGAAAAATTAGCAATATGTAAATATGACCAAAAAATGTTGCAGTAATAGGATGCTAATCCATGCTAATTCTCCAAAACATCTATGCTAATGCTCTATATCTGCCCTGTTTCTCCGCAACATCTATGCTAGTGCTAATTCTCCAAAATACATATTCTCTACATCATCTATGCTAATATTCTACAGCTATCCTTTATCCATATCATCTACGCTAACTCTCTAAATCTGCACAAATTCTTCACATCTACCCTAAATCTCCTTAACGACTACGCTAATAGTTAACAACATCTATGCTAATTCTTTACACTATGTTAATTCTCTAACACATCTTTGCTATTTATCTACATCTACATTAAATCTCTATATCTGTGTTAGTGCTCTAATTGTGCTAATTCTCCACAACGTCTTTGCTACTTATCTACATATACGCTTATTCTCTACATCATCTATGCTAATGCTCTATACTGTATGTACTCTTTCTCCACAATGTCCACGCTAATTCCTAATATCTATGCTAATTCTCCACAAAGTCTATGCTAGTTCTCCACTACATCTGTGCTAATTACTTACATCTACCCTAATTCTTTGCAACGTCTATGTTAATTCTCTACATCATCTACGCTAATTCCACACAGCTATGCTAATTCTCCAAAACACTAGCTATATTTATCTGTACTGGATTAAGGCTACAATTTGGATCTATTGTAGCAGCGGTACAGTCACACCTCCCACTAAAACAGCCTGTAAGGTTAAAGCTGTTCATGTTGTGGGTTTTACAAGTGTTTGCAATCATGGTGTGTTGCATGAGGGCAAACACAAGCCATTTCCCAATACACACACACACACACACACATAGCGTTGAAGCTGTTAAGGGGCTCTGCGGCTAACCTGTTTGCTTCACTGAGCGCAGGCCAAGCATGGCGCACTGGAGGTTGTGCTTGTGTGTGGTGTGAGTGTGTGTGTGTGTGTGTGTGTGTGTGTGTTTTGCAGGTCAGGGCTCACTGGAGAGAGTGTGTGATGACTAGGAACGAGCTACAGGATGATTTACACGCTCCCCTTTAACCCCTCTCTGTGTGTTTCTGTGTGTACACAGGGGAATGATTTTTCCATAGTGAGTCGATAAAGGATCACTTTTTTGCAAAGGATATACTGTCTGTGTGTGTGTGTGTGTGTGTGTGTGTGTGTGTGTGTGTGTGTATGTGTAAGTGCGGAGGAGGAGGAGGAGGAGGAGGAGGAGGAAAAGGTTAAAGGTGCTAGCCTTGAACCTCGCCTCAGCACATAAATCAAGTGTGTAAATCTGTTTTGACAGGAATGCAGACAGTAAGAGCTCGGTCTCGGCCTCATCCCGATCCACTCGCAGTGTGTTTACTCAAATGATTAACTGCGCGCTCATGATGGCACTAAAGAAATTTAGCTAACTAACTAGCCAGCGGCTTCATTTAGCTCTGTCATGGCACCAGTAGCATGTCTTGAGTTACATTTAATCATACAAAAAATGTTAAATGAAATTTTTGACAATTTCATTTGAAGTTAATAAATGTGCAAATTGGACGTACAGTAGACGTAACAGGTGAATATCTGCAAACAAATAAGTAAACACAGCAACACAGCGGCAATATGTTGCAGTATCTATATGTTTTCCTTACGTTTAACCATAATGTTACCTCTCTTGAAGATGATAAGATATGTAGCTTGTTCCCGCCCAACCATTATGTAGCACTGATACTGGAGAAAAAAATAAATGAATACAAAACATTTTGCTCTAGCAAGAAATTTTCTTTGTTAAATAGCAAAAAAAAAAAAAACTATACAGGATGCAGTATTTAAGAAAGCTATTAAATAAAATAGCTGCCACAAGAAAATATCAAATAAATTGAAAAAGAAAGAATTTTCTGTGATTATTATCAAAATCTTCTAAACTTTTTAATGTTTGTCTTTTCATAGACTAATATGCTAACATGCTAGCAAACTAACGTAGAGAGAAAAAAAACAGTTGGAAACACATTACTTGTAAACAATAAACTTTACTTTAATAAAGTTGAACATTTAAATAAAGTGGAAATGAACCTACGCCTGGGATGCATATCTAGCCACGCCCATTTTTACAAATGAAAATAAGGTGCAATCTCCGGTTCTGAAAGATTTATGCTAACGTGGACGTGACAAAGCATGCAGTTCCTCAAATCTCCACTGGGTGCTGGATCCAAAAGTGAATCAATCCTCGTACAGCCACATGCTGAAATGTACAACTTTACAAAAGAAAAAAAAAACATGTTTACAGTCTGGTAACAAACAAACAAACAAACAAACAAACAAACAAAAAAACGGTTTCGGGCTCCATAGCTACATTTCCCATCCATGACTCCTGCACATGGGGTAAATTAATATGTAAATCATCAGTTTAAATGATATTAAGCCATAAAGTTATTAATATTTAGCAGTATGGCTGATTTGAGTCACAACTGCATTGCAGGTGTCAAACTGCCAGCTGTCGCTGAGTTGTTGTAGTTGAACTTGCCACAAGAAATGTAGGAGTTGGTACAGGATGATGTGTATGGATGATGGAGTTAAATAAAATTCAAAGTAACATTAGCATATAAATTAGCCATGTTAGCATTTTAGCTAAGCGGAGTCAGGTCCTGCTAAGATGGTGATGACCAGAGCTGAAAACCGTTAAACTGTTTTTGAACTTTACCTTTATTTGTTCCTACCTTTCAATGTTTGCTGACATTGTTAAACATTTACTTCTAGAAATAAGGGGAAAAAATTCTAAAACTTAGTAATTTCTAGAAACAAGCTTAAACATTCTATCTTTGCTTTATTGTAATGTTCTAATAAGAAATACTAGTTCGAGTTGGCCAGAATTTAGATTTGGCAGTTTCATCGCTATTAATAATTTTTTATTTTTTTAACCCAATCAGGTTTCATCCTCAAGGTCCCCTAATGCAGAACAATTCACAAGCAATATTCTGAGCCAGAACGATTCAGAGTCATTTAAATCAATTAAACTGTTTGTTCGACAAACGTAGCATGACCTAATAGCACACTGGAGGAAGTTGCAATTAAACCTCAGGGAAGCTAACGCTACGATGGCTTGCTTATTACAGTAAGTACCGGTTCTGTTGAAACACACGACGCAGTGCGGAGTCGAAACCTTCGGAACGTTCCGGACCTGCACTGCGTTCATCCGAGCTCTGAGAGCGACGTCACTGTAATCGCTGGTGGTATGGCAGGAATAAAACACGTGTTATGGAAACGAATGAACTGTAGCACGGTCACAGGATTGACGCTGATTATTTTCCTGAAACGGTACAACATGCAGCGTGTTATTCTGAGCCGTGTGTTCTGTAGTGACATGCAGCTAACTGAGAAATCTGCAACCAGAAGGAAGATGTCCTGTCACTTGCTTTGTGTGTGTGTGTGTGTGAGAGTGTGTGTGAGTGTGTGTGCTTCACTGCAGTGCTCTACACACACTTCAGCACAGCGTCCTAATAGCCGCTTTGGCACAGCATACATCTGCAATTATCCACCTGGCTGCCATCCAAGGAGCTACGCTACCTCGCTCTCCATGTCCCGGCACCTCCATCCCTCCCCACACACACACACACACACACACACACACACACACACACACAATGCCAGCTATTATACAAATGTTTATAGCTGTAAAACGGCCCACAGTGGACTGAAGGAACACACAGAAGGCATCGTGTTTCTGCAGGGTGCGTCATCTTCATCATCATCCTCATCCTCATCATCACTGTTTTCCTTTTTTAGACGCATGAGCTCTGTTGGCATGAGTGTACACAAACCTGAGCTCAAAAATCATTTTAATTGTGAAATAAATCACAGTTACACGGACAGCCAACGCCTACACATGCACACACACACACACACACACACACACACACACAAATATACTTGGTCATATGTATCCTCAGTGTACAGTGCCTGTTTATTTGTTACCTTTATTTTATTTAGTCCTCACTTTTCTTTGTTGTTTTATAATTGGATTAATTGAATTAATTTTATTCTTTTTTTATACAGTTTTTCAATTTCACTAATTTTGTTTTACATTCCTGTTATTTACATTTATTATTTATGACTGTCCTAATTCTGTCCTTTCACTGTTTTCTATCGTCTTTTTCGTCAAAGTTGTTTATCAAATCTGTTGTATTATTTCCTCTATTTTTTATTAATAATGTTTCGATTTTTTTTTGTTGTTTTAAAATTTAATTCATCCTTCTGTTTTTAAAAACTAATTTTCAAATTAGTTTCAAATTTCAAAAAGCCTGAAACTGGAGACTCCTTCCACACAAGCTAAACAAGCCAGTCGTTGCTAAGGAAACATAACTGTATTCAAATGTACACGCTTATATTTTTGATAGCCAACACATGTCTGAGATACTCTTAAATGAATCTGACCAATCAGAACAGAGAATTCAACAGTGTTGAAGAGAGAGAGAGACAGACTGACACACTGATAGACTGGTAGATGAAACGCTGAACTCATTGATTAACTCCATCGATCAGAGGAGGTTCACAAGCCAAGTGGAGGGATTATCGAATGGACGTTTGCTCGGTAGATGCTCGTTTTTTATCGATAGCCACTAGCACACAGATCTGCACTTGAGATGATTTTTAAGTTATTCTCTGCATCAGTTTCTCACAGCATTTATCATCAAGCTTAAATAACAATATCTCTTAATTTTAGACGTTTAGTGTGACGTTTTCAGGTATAAACTTTTCTTATGTCTAACCCTTGTGGCAGCGCGCTTCTCACCTCCTGTACGTATACATTTATAATCCATGTCTACAAACCTTACGCAGATCCTGAAATGAAAGCGTTATCCACTAGGTGGCAGTATAAAGGCAAAACGTTCCTCATTCGCACATTCTTAATTCACAACGACAATTGCTTATATTAATGCTATTTCTCAGGAGTTTTCATTAAGAAACAACTCTCGCCATTACATGGCAGCAGCCTCTGGGGTACGTGAAGTCTTTTCACACAGCACAACACAATGTGCTATCCACCGTCTTAGACATACAGTACATGAACTCACTTTTTTTTTTTCATTTTAAAAAGTTCTACTTAAAATCTCCATGATGATTACAGGACTAAATTAAATCTCTTGAAACATGAGGTTTGTAAAATTTCCTAAATAAAGTCATAGAAAAAATGGTGTACTTTAAGCATAAAGTCGGAACATTTAGAAAATATTATATTATATAAAAGTATTTACGTATTGTTTAAAAAAGATATTTCCAGTAAATAGTGACAATATTACAAGAATAATGTATTTTTTAATGCTATTTTTTCAGAACAAAATCAAAACATTAAGAAAAGATATCATTACAAAAAAAAAAAAAAACCGTCCAGAAAATGTTAAATATCTCACTTAAAAAAATGGTAGTTTTCTTGAATTTCAATATTGTGACAATTAAACTGTAGTAATTTGAGAGAATAATTAAAGAAGTATCATAAAATAAATTATTTGCAATATTTTGAGAATTATGTAATATTTCAGAAAAACGTCATATGATTAGAAAAAAATATTTTGAAAAGCAAAAAAAAAAAAAAGCCAAATATTATTAGAAATCATGTGATATTATGATTTTAAAAGTCCAATATTAAAAAAAATACTTTTTTTTTCATTTTCAAGGAAAAAATGCTATAATATTTCAAGAAAACAAATATACTTTATTAATTAATTATTTTAAAGAAATTATTATTCAATTTACAATAAAGAAAGATAATAATAATAATAATAATAATAATATTAACAACAACAATATGGTGCTGATGCAACTGATATTAGCATTTTTTTTATTTGTAATTTTCCATTATAGCATTACAACTTTTCCTGAAATATCACTTTATTCTGTAAAAAATATATATTTCATAAACAATAACCCTAAAAACAACATCATAGGATTTATATTAGGTGTTTTTTTTTACCCCAGAGTCAGCTAAACATGCTCGTTCTGATGACAAATCGTTATGTAGTCGATATGAACTACATAGAAAATGAGTACAATCGGGTATAAGGGTATAATTGTATATTATTGTATATGCCGTCAATTTAATATACATGTTCAATTCCATTATGAGCCACTAGAGGCGCTTCATGTTTTTAAAAAGCTAATGAGTAAGTGCAATTCTTTTTCAGTCTATATATAAACAGGGTGTGTTAGGGAACCTGCATATTTCCATATCTGTGTGTACACTTGGGTGTGTGTGTGTGTGTGTGTGTGTGTGTGTGTGTGTTGTGTGTAAGATAGTTGGAGCTTTGGTTGGGTTACTAGATTAAAGGATACATGGGGAAATTACAGTGGAACAGAGAACACTGGGTGGTCTGGAGCACTGAATAAACACCGTGCATACTTTTGGAAAAGAAACACCTTCGCACATTCGTCTCCGAAAGCCACTTACCAAACTCGCCAAACACGGCCCACGGAAACGATCATCCGTTCTGATGGTCAGTAGGCGGTGATTCAGTGTGTTATAACAGAAGCTGCAAATGTTCATGTTTATACTAACACACTCGTCCGATCATGTGATTAACTTCCAGTGAAGGAATGAATGTTTACAGCTACTGTAACCTGAAGGAGAACTTTGTGAATGTAACAGCATTAAACGTAGCTATAAAGAGATAAAAAGTCATTCTTTAATCAACAAACATTGAAACTGTTGGCGAGTTCCAATCAAAGTATAATGCTGATAAAAAAGAATCAGAAAAACTTGAGAGTAACTATTTAATTCCACAAATGTTACAACATAATACTGTTGATTATTTTCCTGTAATAATGCAACACGCCATGTCTTCATCCTTAGGTTGATACGAGCAAAGATTTATTAGGAGAAGACAACGTTGAGAAATAAGGTTCAAGTAAAGGTAGCAATATGTGTGTGTGTGTGTGTGTGTGTGTGTGTGTGTGTGTGTGTGTGTGTAAGAGCATGAAGTATAGTGTCTAATGTTATCTCTAACAAAACAGGACCACCTTGGCAGCTTTAAAAGGCCAAGCGAGTTAACTTTCCCTAAAGTTTACACACCCCTAATCCCTACAGCGGACTTTTTTTTTTTTTTTTTTTTTTTAACGACAGAAGCAGAATGAAAGGCCGAGAACCTGGTTTTATGTTTAGGTTTTTATGTCAGCGCCATTTCCATTTGCATACATAATGTGGGTGCTTTAACTTCAATACAGTACTGTCCTAAGGTTAAAAAAAAACAAGATGTATAGACACTCTCAGGCTACTTCACTAGGTACACCATCCTAGTACTGGGTTGGAACCACTTCGACATAAGAACTGCCTTAATTCTTCATACTGTGGATTCAACAAGGTGCTGGAAACATATTGACATGATAAAGGTACGCTGTGGCATTTAAACCATGCTCAGTTGATACTAAGGGGCCTGAAGCGTGCCAGGAAAATCTCCATATACCATTACAACACCACCACCAGCCTGAACCGCTGATACAAGGCAGGATGGATCCCTGCTTTCATGTCCAAATTCTGACCCAACTGTGATTCGCTATTTATTAACAAACAAAATAAAACAATTGGACGGTGGCTGATGTGCAAAATAAAATAACAAAACCGAAAAGAAATAAAAAAATAAAATAACAACAAGAACAAAAAAAAATCCAAAAAACAAAACCAAAAAAAATATAAAAACCGGAAAAATCCAAAAAACTAAATAAAACAGAAAACAATTTAAAAAACAAAATAAAAAACTGAAAAAACTAAATAACAAAACTGAAAAACAAAATGAAAAATCCAAAAAAACTAAACAGAAAACAAATTAAAAAACAAAATAACTAAACTGGAAAAACTAAATAACAACATGACAAAAATGAAAAATCCAAAAAACTAAATAACAAAAACAGAAAAACAAATTAAAAAACAAAATAACAAAACTGAAAAAACTAAATAACAAAACAAAAAAAGAAAAGTCCAGAAAACTAAATAACAAAACAGAAAACAAATTAAAAAACAAAATAATAAAACTGAAAAAACAAAATAACAAAACCGAAAAAACTAAATAAAAAAACTGAAAAACAAAATAATAAAATTGAAAAAAAAAACCTAATTAAAAAACTAAATAATAAAACCAGACACAAAATAGCAAAACCAAAAAGAAAAAAAAAATCTGAAAACAAAGCAAAAAAAAAAAAGAGAGAAAACACAACAACATTCACTCAAACTGATAAAGGTGGGTGTGGTTTGCGAATGAAATTCTTACCACTGATTGGACGAGGCATCTTTCTGTGATCAGTGTTTTTGTTTTGCATTCCTCTGCCACTATACAATTGTTGTGTCAAAAGTTGCGTTTAATAGTCTCATCATGTTACTTTGAGAATACGAGAAAGCCCTGAAAATAGATGAGCAAGGCTACGATTCCACGCATCTTTTATTCTGTTCTTATCGCTCCAAGTTGTTACTATAGAAACCATGATATTTTCCTATCAACCTTTTAATAGCATGTCATGAAATGTTTGTTCACATCGAGTCCCATCGAAATCCAGTCCAGACACGTTTCTTGTGATTATTTATGTCGGTAATGGAGATGTTGAAGTGTAGTTGAAAAAGAACGTGCTTCGGGCAAGTAGCGCTTTTAAAACGGTGTGGAACGCTGTAATTATCTGTACACTGGAACGGGGCCATGGTGTTATTTATTGGGCGGTTGCGAGTGGAGGGTTTTACGAGCACTTAATTCCGCTGTGGTACACTTTCTCTTTAGTATTTTAGTAAGTTAGCGATAAATTGGTTATCAATGCAAATAACGAAAAAATATCAACTTCATATCAAAGGGTAAGATTAAGACGTGTAATTAAAGCAGACATTAAGTGTTACTGAGCATCTTTCGAAATGAAAAATTCTATTTAAGAATTACGAGAAGCGCGAAATGATTACGCCTCTACACCCGTCACAATTTAACGGAGCTGAGATATAAATAAGTAAAACGATGACGTATAATTAATATACTGTAGTTTGTGTTGCTTCGCTGATTGAAGTGTTGGGACTCATCCGTGCCTGCACTAATCCAGGAAGTGACCTCGGAGTCTTCACCCTGACAGACTGATAGCTGTCTGATTACTGTAGATCAGAATGCAGACAGATGGATGATTGGATTAGGACACAATGACAACCCCATATGTTTGCCTCAGGGCAGGAACAGGAAGTGTCTCGACCAATCAGAAACAGTCTCCCGAGGCCCCTGGCTGCGGGTGTGAAAGTGTTTTGATATTTTTTCGAATAAGATATTAGAGTAAGTATAGATGATAGAGGACAGTAATCATTGGAAGAGCCTTTAGGGCTTCTTGTAACACTACAGCAGTTTTTGTTGTTGTTGTCACCACCGCTTGGCACAGGTTTTTACACCGGATGCCCTTCTTGACGTAACTGCATCCAGTGGCCGGGGTTTGGGCATTGGGTAGAATAACATTATATCATATTTTAATGACCATATGTAGTAGTTATACGTTCTCTCTCTCTCTCTCTTTTTCTTCTCATTTTGATGTATTCATTCAAAGCTCGGGCCACAATAAACAGATGTAATGTACATTTTTATTGTTCATCACATGGAGAAAATTCATCTACTATAAATCCTCTAGCGCTCGTATCAGGTCCTACACACGAGCAACGTTTCACCAAAACGCCGGAGACTCGTTCATGTTCCTGGACGTGTGTCCCTACTGTAAATGGCGGACTCGCCCTGAAAACACTACTCGGCGAGGTATTTTCGGCCCTGCGGCGCCCCACCAGCTTGTTATTAAAAAACCTCGCATTCCTGTGTTTAGCACTACATGTTAGCGAGCAGGCTGCGGGCCAGGCCTGTCCCAGTTTCAGGGTTTGTTTCATGTGGTCGCTCGGAGAAATCCACCTCCGACTACGGGCGCAGTGTGATAGTGGATCATGATAAGAAATACTTTATATAGTTAAGGTTATGTTGAACTGGTACAGAGATGTGACACTTTTTTTAACCATGATAGAAATCTCTTATTATTTTTTTATAGTATTGTTTTGCTATAAAAGTTAGTGTTTTCTTTATTTTTTAAATTTGAAGGAAACAATTTTGAGATTTGTGGAAATTACAGCAAAAGCACGGACTTGGGTGTGACCTTACTCATTGTCAATTTTCAGTTTCATCTCCATGCATTTATCTCATGCATTTTTATTTTTGCTCTTTTAGACCTGAACCAAAATTGTATTATTTATTATAATTTATTATTATAAATTATGAAAGAACGTTTGATAGCTTAAACGGTGTTGCATTTGTGCTTGGACACACTAATCGCTCCTTGCAGCAACACGTTATATATGCATATATGATATATATGTACATGTAGAGTGTATTTAAAATTTCTTCTTATACACTTTTAAGAACATTGAACATGCACGTCTTGATATTTGAAGGATTAAAAAATATTTTAAATCATTTAGATTAGTATTGCTTTTTAAAAAAAAAATATATATATATATATATATATATATATATATATATATCTAGCGTAAGCCACGCCCACATATGTCTTTTGGTTCTAGGAATCATAAATAGCCTCATAGAAAGGCGAGATGTAGAAAAGTAAAAGTATGACAAACCCCAATGATTCGCCTCGGACCCGCCCTTCAGTGTGTATTCTGACATTTCTATATCTCTACCTACATGCGATTCGTTCCTGTTTGATGCACAAGGATGGAAGAAAACTGTACAACCATGGTTTTATCAACACACACACACACACACACACACACACACACACACACACACACACAGAAAGCTTCAAAGGAATAAACATTGAGTGTGAGAAGCTACTACAGATAACCTGCTTTGCTAATCTAACCTGAGAATGAAGCTAGCATGAAGCGAAGGATGATGGACAGGCCACGCCCACGAGCAATCGGCTCGCATCCGCACAACATAATGAGCTTTAAAGAGGTTAGTGATGTATAAATAACGCTGTGACTCTTGAGCACCAGGCTCTCAGCCCCGAGGGGGGAACTGTTACTCAGTTTCACATCAGATAACTGGGACAACACACACACACACACACACACACACACGTGGAACAGAGAACAGGGACCATCTGATACCTGACACGGCGAAATCACTCAACTTGTGAACAGCTGATCAGATCAGGACCACGTCACCCCGAGGTCCAGCTGTGCGCAACATCTGCTCAGGATCAGCTCGAAACAAAATCATGACCTCTTAACACTCTTGATTTCTCTGTTCTGATTGGTCAGAAGGAGTTCGTTAGCGACGCTTAAATAACACACGCGTGTGCTTTAACGCCATCCGGACTAGCTGTGCTAAAATCAGAGTAAAAAAGCAGAAAGATTTCTTTATATCTTTGAATAACGCTGACTCAGGAACAGATGACCAGCAAACGATTCCTGCAGATAAAATATAGATGAACCGTGGACTTCCACGTGTTACAGTTCATACTGAGGAATACGTGTTATTAAGCGCAAACACACAATGACAGCAAGTTTGCCTGAACAAGCAGGAAATCTGCAAACTAGTTGAGCTGAAGCAGGAAGACACGGCTCGCTCTGCTGCTCTGCACATCTTCTGCGCTGTGTGAGCTCACATTAGTGACTGTGTGTGTGTGTGTGTGTGTGTGTGTGTGTGTGTGTGTAGGAGGGGTAGGGAGGCAGATTTACATGTTGGCAGGGCCCAAGTGCAAAAAAAATTATAAGAAACCAAACATAAATATTTTTGGGTTTGCATGTATCCATGTGTGTGTGTGTGTGTGTGTGTGTGTGTGCGTGTGCGTGTGTGTGTGAGAGTGTGTGTGTGTGTGTGTGTGTGTGAGTGTGAGTGTGTGTGTGTGTGAGCGTGTGTGTGTGTGTGTGTGTGTGTGTGTGTGTGCATTTTCATGAACATGTGTGTTTGTTCATGCTTCTGTGTGTAAGCATGTGTATGTGCATCTTTCTGTGTGTGTGTGTGTGTGTGTGTGTGTGTGTGTGTGTGTGTGTGTGTGCAGGAGGGGATTTACCTCTTGGCAGGGACCAAGTGTAAAAAAAAAAATTTTTTTTTAATTTTTGGTATGTATCGATCCATTTGTGTGTGTATGCGTGTTTCCTTGTATGCATTTGTTAGAGTGGGTTTACATAAGTGTGTGTGTGTGTGTGTGTGTGTGTGTGTGTGTGTGTTTGTGTAGGTGTGTACGTCATAGCAGGAACACAATGTAAAAAACTGATATGAAACCTAGAATGAATGTGTGTGTGTGTGTGTGTGTGTGTGTGTGTGTGTGTGTGTGTGTGTGTGT
>JAAGKR010004963.1:0-15000 GCA_011419295.1 Clarias macrocephalus
TGTGTGTGTGTCTGTGTGTGTCTGTGTGTGTGTGTGTGTGTGTGTGTGTGTGTGTGTGTGTGTGTGTGTGTGTGTGTGTGTGTGTGTGTGTGTGTGTCAATCCTGTGAGTTCTCATCACATTGTGTAGTGTGTGTGTGTGTGTGTGTGTGTGTGTGTATGTGTGTATGTGTGTATGTATGTGTGTGTGTGTGTGTGTGTGTGTGTGTGTGTGTGTGTGTGTGTGTGTGTGTGTGTCTGTGTGTCTGTGTGTGTGTGTGTGTGTGTGTGTGTGTGTGTGTGTGTGTGTGTGTGTGTGTGTGTGTGTGTGTATGGAAATGCTCTAAGTTTCACTATTAAACACATCTCTGGTTGTTTTGCTGTGTGTGTAAGCGAGAGCGAGCGCATGCAGCATCCTTCCAGGTTGTAGTAATGTGTTGGACAGGTCTTAACCCAATTCCAGTAATTTCAGCAAAAGTTCCGTAATCTAATTTTGTTCTTTTCTTTTCTGCGTGATGCAGGAAAGTAAATTTGACCCCTGGACAGAGACAGGATATACAGTATGTATGTTACATAATCAAACAATCATTAAAAAAAAATATATATATATATATATGGACCACACACCAGTCTGATGGACTTCACACCTTTTCCCCCAAAACAGCTGTTTGCTTGTTTCACTATGTTTGGTGCGAGGATCAGAACCCACAGCCTTGCAGCCGCGTTCCCTCGTTTCCCTCAGTTTTTCTGTTTTAGCATGTGGTGGCTGAACATACAGAAGTTCCCACACCAAGGCAAGTGTTTAAACCACTGTCGTGATTACTGCTCCAATACTACATGACCTACACTGAGCAGTGAGAAAAAAAAAGAAAAAAAACCCATACAGCACTACCCTGGTGCAATCTGTCTATAAAGCGCTGTAGTTATTTAAACCATTAGACCAGCGCACGTGTCTGCATGTATGCTCATAGTTATATAAATAGCGCGTAGAACCATAAGTTGCTATTGTCAATTTAATCTAAAGTCAGAAACAATACCTCCTTAAAAAGAGGGTGATTCAATAACCTAATAAATGTCAAGAACGTTAAAAAAAAGTTAAACAAGTTGGGAAGCAAATAAAACGTAAAAGAGCACACACCTCGGTTTGGCGATAAACGAATGACTGATAAACGACGTGTAACATCGCAGGGATTAGGGCTGTTTGCCGTGCTCGCACGGAGTGTACGCCGGGTTTAACGAAGCGAGTTACTTTCACTCAAACTTTTAAATATGGATTGTGGTGCACGTGAACTCCCTTTTATCTATAAATCGAACCACAACACGCCTGTAAAGTATGGCAGAAAATACCCAAATAATTGAGATCTTATGTCGAAGTAGTGCTCTACTATGCCCCGTCCTTGAGAAACGCGTTCCCCGTAAAGCTATTATGAGGAAAGGCATTTCTCTATAATGACTTAAGGGATTTCATACAGAAAAATTCTCCTCCACACACACACACACACACACACACACACACACACACACACACACACACAGATATCTGGCTTAAAGGCAAGTTAAATCAAAACCAATGAAGGGAACGTTTTAAAGGCAGATCGAATTACCTGATGTTTAACATTGTGTATTTATTCCGCAAGCGTTGCTTAACTTAAGGCACGGAGCGACACTGGGGAAAATCTGTTGCTTATTAGTAAGAAAGCAATATTGGTGCATCACAACAACAGATAGTCTAATCACATCATGCATGATTTGATTATCTGTAATCTTAACAATGGCTTCAGCGTCCCAGCCTCTGACTGAAGACTGCTGGGGTCTAAATAGAATAAAACGAGCCAGGAGACGACTGTGCTCATCGGTACTGAGAGATTATTGCCTTAATTCACAGCAGTCGGTATTGTCTTTCCAGAAGAAAAAAAAAAAAAGATAAAAGTGGTAATTCTCTTAAAAGTCGATCACGGTTATTAAAATAAAAGCGATCTACATCGCGCAATTAATCTCTTTAAACCTATTGACCGTTACCTGTAGTGACGGAAAATTTCCTCCTCCACCTCGGTGTAGAAGTTGCACTTGGTGCAGGCGTACTCTCCGTGCTGGCCGCGGCCGCCTCCCTCACCTGTCGCCTCGTCTTCGGGCTTGGCTTCCAGCAGGGCGCGAGGAGCGTGGGCGCTGTCGTAATGCAGCAGCAGCAGGTCCACGTCGGTGGAGGAGAAGGTGCACTGATCGCACTGGTGGGTGACGGAGGACCTGGGTGTTGGCGCGGCGCCACCGATGGGCGTTAGCTGGAGCAGGAGCAAGGCGCAGTGTGGGCACGAGCTCCTGCGACACGCAAACGGATACGAGACGTCGCCCAGGTGCTTGTCGGGGCTGCAGAGGCCACGCGGGCACAGCGGGCAATGCTTGATCGCGCACTTATGGATGCTGTGCGCCCTCTGGTAGTGCCGCAACAGCGGAGCCACCACGATCACGTCGGCCCCGTGGTTCATGGAGTAGCGGAAGTCGCAGAACTGGCAGTTGTAACTGGTCACCACCGTCTCCGAGTCAGCACCTGCGCCCGCTTTGCCGCTCTGATTTTCCTTCCTCTTTGCGTTCAGATCTCCTCCCTCTCTGGATTTTCGTTCCCTCTCTCCCGGACTGGCGTCTAGTCCCGCAGCCTGGCAGTGCCGCTTCTCGTAGTGCTCCAGCAGTCTGGAGGAGCTGGAAGACTCGCAACTGAAGCTGCAGTACTTGCACCAGTAATACGCCGCTGGCGCGTCAGCACCCACGGGCCGAATCGGCACCGAGTACCCGGCCACCGAGTCGTCCTCCGCTCTGACAGCCACCCGCTCGGCCCAAGTGCCCGGCTCCTCCGCTCCCGACCACGGCACGCAGTTCCCTTTCGCCTCCGCAGCCTTGTCATCGCCGCTCGTGATACCCAGTGGAGGGTTCTTCATCTTGTTCGGGTGGGCGGCCAGGAAGTGCTGCTCGAGCTCCACCGACGAGCTACCCATGTAGGTGAAGTTGCAGAACTTGCAGCGGAAATACTTGGTGTTACCCTGACAGTCTGGTGTCTTCCTGCCAATGCCTATGAAGGTGCCCGCTAATGTCACCTGGTAGCAGGAGGAGAGGAAGGAGGGAGAAAGAAGGGTGGAGGAAGAGAGAATATGACACAGAGAGGGGAAAAATGAGAAAGATTTACGGTTTCAGAATAACACTGGCACATTATGCTGCAGACAACAGATGGATAGTTCTCAGTAATGTTTCCAATCCGACAGAAGAAGCAGCAGTTATCTCTGCGCAAAAGGCAAATCATGCCGCCTTTAATGGTTTTATCGCTTTTCAGTGGGAATTTAAAAAGCGTTCCGTCTGTAATTTGAAGCTCGTGACACTTTCTTAGGCATGAAGCAACAGTGCATGAAAATGCAGAATGGCAGGGTTTATTTTTACAATCACACAGCCAGTGAAATGAATAAAAAAGAGGCATAAAATGATCGATTCAAATGAATGCTTTACATCATGGTCCAATTAAAAACTGCTCGTTTGGCGATTATAATGCGAGAGATCAAATAAAAACTAAACGGTTTTAAAGGGACGATGCTGGTGTTTTAGGAGAAGTTATACACGTGATGACGGTCTCATGATAAATTTACAAATTTAAACCAAACTTTAAATGATCGTTCTGGACTGCTGAATTAAAAAGGAAAAAAAAACTTTAAGAAATTAAATAAAAATATATACAACAAATAAACATCAAAACCTTATAGGAATGTAATGCATATAAAAACTATTATGATTACTACTACTACTAATAATAATAATAATAATAATAATAAAAAATAATAAATGCTAAAAACCTAAATAATAAGCTGCATCTGGACAGCTGTATATAACTCTGGGAAAAAAATATTATTATTATCACCCATATAATAATAATAATAATAATAATAATAATAATAATAATAATAATAATAGTATTTATAATAATAGAAAAAGCAATAATAATAATAATAATAATAATAATAATAATAATAATAATACAATTATTTAACAATGTAATTTATTATTATTATTATTATTATTATTATTATTATTATTAACACCAACAGATTAATAATAATAATAATAATAATAATAATAATAATAATAAATTACATTGTTAAAAAATTTAATATCTAAAAATTTTACTTACATTATTATCATGCCATCCTTTTTTTAATAATTAAATATCTTTAAAAGCAATAAAACTTCAAAATTAGTGTTAAAAAATTACTTTAAAAATACATGCAAATATAAAACATTATATTCAAATACCACCACTACTACTAATATTAATGATACCAGTAACAGCATTAATAGAAGAAGAAGAAGTGATAGATGGATTTTTTTATTTGAATAGACATGTAAATGACATTTTCTAAAACAAAACTACAATAATAATAATTATTATTATTATTATTATTATTATTATGCAACATATTTGTCTGTTTTTTCAGGACAGAAACACGGCCCTTTATCCTTGTACGCCCTGTAAAATTTCACCTTCAGGATGGAGACTAAATAATCCTGGCACAGTAGTCTTGTAGTGCAGTCTTGTCCTTAGCAGCTGTAGAGCTATATGTTTAGTAGATGATTAAACAAATCACTGCACCTGTACTTCCCGACAGAGTCCTGTTCCAAACATCCACATAAATCACGGGCGTGTGAGAGCTGCTCGCTCGCTCTGATGTTTGGATTCATTCCACGAGCACATCCACTGCATTATTAATGTATTCATTATAAACCGGCTGAGCCATGAGCGGCTGCATTTTCATGTGGAGTTTGTTTAAACATGAAAACGCACCCAAACTCATGCACCAGCAGGCTTTTACACTAACACTATGGAGGGTTTTTTTGTTTTGTTTAGTTTTTTTGTCCTGTTCACCATCATGATGTAAAAAACTGAAGAAAGATGCTTGCAGGAAATACAGAAAGGTGAAAAAACAGAACAAAGAAGAAACCCTAAAGAGAAACGAATAACTGACGGTATGCTCCTGAGAGGGTCGAGGGCGCACCCCTCACTGCAGGAACGTCCTCCCATCTCTCTCTCTCTCTCTCTCTCTCTCTCTCTCTCTCAACCCCCCCCCCCCTCCCCGTGTTCATTATTGTAACACTAGCTAATCCAGGACGTGTGTTCACCGAAACAGAACAGAATAGTTAGCGCTCTGCTCCAGGCATGCACCGGTCCGCTTCAGAGGAAGCACATATTAGCCTGTGACGCTGCCTGGCTGGGATCCGTCGCGCAAAAATAAATAAATAAATAAATAAATAAATAAAAATGGAGACCTTCCAATTAAAAAGGAAAAAAAAAAATCAGGGATTGTATTTCTGTGAATACGAGAAACACGCTGAGGGAAGACTTTGGATGAGAATCCGCACGTGAAAGGAGACGCATTGAGGAAGTGCAAGGTTTCCCAGAAGCATTCATGTTTCAGAGCTGTATTTATTGACGGATCATGACAATTTTTTCCTGGACAAAAACATGCAGGCAAACACAGGCTTAATCGTGAAAATTCATCATCCACTAGAATTTAAATCATTAAAAAAAAAAAAAAGGAATATGGTTCAAACCGGTGTGGTCAACTATTAATCAGAAAATAGGTTTTACTGCTTTAAAAATAAAAACTAAATTTATGTAATTTAGTTGTGTCTGTTTGTTTTTTTTATGCCTTACTGATACTTAATTTGGATTTTCCATGGACAGTTTTTAGAAAAGTTTCATCGAAGCCTCTCATCTAGAATCTCGCAGTTATAACTTTGTCCCTAGTTTTGTTTTGTTTTTTTTGTTTTTTCTTTAATTTTTTTTTTTTTAACAACAATTGAAAATTTGTTTCACCTCCCAGAACCCTTTTTTTTCTTTTTTTTTTTTTTCTTTTTTTTTACTGTAATGTTACTTTGGGTTTATCCTAAAAATGCACATCATCACAACATTAATACAAGTGAAAGGCATCTAGTGGAAACAACAAACCGTGAAACTTTTAGATTTAGAGATGCTTTCCAGCTTACTAAATTCCCTAGAAGGCAAAAAAAAAAAAAATCCTGGATCTCAATTTATATTGAAAAATAACAAAAGGAGAAAAAAAAAATACACGGCTTTTATACCTGCAGATAAATCATTTAAAAAAAGAATTAAATAAATGGATATTCAAGATTTAGATCATTTCTGGTAATCAGAAAGTAAGTAAGAAGGAAGGTAATGTGGGGAAAAGGTTTGGCCTGCTTGGGAAAAGCGGAGCGACGTTCAAGCCGTTACTGTGTCGCGACGGCCAAGCGCCATCCTCCGGCTCGTTCTGCAGGAACAGTGGAGCTAAAATATGCCAGTCGAACTGTAAACACGACATTGGTGAAGCGCAGAGCTAAACCGCAGTGAAAGCTGCGCAGATAAATAGCTATGACATCTGTTCATTACCCATCGTTTAAAATAAATTGACTCTCCTGTTTTTACTGGCTCTCCTTCCCCCGACTTCCCCTACGCTCTTTTTCCCCCCTCTTTTCATTGGCTAGATGAGAAATCGCAGTCATTGATATTACAGCATGGAAAATTCCACTCGGAATGAATACTGAATAAAGATTTATTATTCCTTTTTTAAAGGTTTACACAGTATAATGACAATCTGCGAACCTGGGAGTTGAACTGAAAAAAAAAAAAAAAAAAAGTTGGAAGACGGAGGCATCTGAGGAATAAAGCAGAACTTTTCTACTTTTGTTTTGAAGATGAAATAAGCTCTGACAGCTCCTGCTTGTAATTTTGACTTGCACTGATAAATAAGGTGATAATTAATATACTCTCACATATAACAAACCATTAAAAATAACTGTCAGGTTTTCTAAGTGAGTTTTAACTTTGTTCATTTGTTCTGCTGCGACGCTTTACTTTCAATTCATGTCGATGATGATGCTTCGAGCAGTGGTTACCTGGACGTCGTAGGTGCCGTTGAGTAGCGAGGCCCTGGGCGAGCCCGGGTCCGCGGTGCCGCCTTGGTTCCTGCCGCCGTCCTTGCCCTGGCTTTGACTTTGAAACTGCGGCATATTGTGCAGAGCGAGGATCCTGCTGTCGAGCTCGGCGTCGTGCCGCGTGCGGTTGTGCAAGCCCAGGTGGTACTTGCGGAAGTGCTTGATGAGGTCGGCCGGGTCGTTGCCGTAGTAGCCGTACCCGCAAATGTTGCACTTAAAGTCCTGTAGCTTGGGAGAGGAGGAGGACGAGGAGGAAGAGGAATGCGGCGGAGCCCCGCTCTCGGTCCTAGGAGGGCTGGGGGACTCGTCGCTAGGCCCGTGCGGCTGAAGTGTATGGAGGGGGAGCTGAGGGAGCTCGGACCCATCGTCCCCCTCTACGTGAAGGCTCTCGGAACTGGTTTGCACCAGAGGACTGTGGGTAGGCTCCCTTTCCTCACCGTTGCTGGCGCAGCTTTGCACGATGACGCACGCCTCTGGGGCCCTGCGCAATGACGAATGTCTCTGAGTCTCCACTCCACCCTTAATGGCTTCACCCTCTCCATCAGCACATTGGCCGAGGTCTGATCGGGTCGGTGAGGCACCGGCGTTTTCCGCTTGCTGATAATGAAAACCAGGAGTGTCTGGTTTGACGGAACTCGGGGAGCCTGGCTCCGAGCGTTCCTCCGGTACCGAAGCCTCGCTGCCCGCTGCCTCGCCGCTCTCCGGACCCGCGGCCTCCGCTACCGTCGCCGCTTCGCCTTCGTCTTCCTCGCCGCCAAAGCTTCTCAAAGGGGGATTCTTTTTCCGCACCATATCTGGAAAACCAGCAAGAGACAGAACGCAAGGTTAAGTGACTTCTAAAGCAAAACGATTACCGTATAAGCAGGGCCGGTTCAATCTCTTCGGCCAACGGCGCCTGTTGCCCACTTTCGACAGTCTGAATAAAAATCTTGATTTGTTCCTTCATCCGAGTGATTTGCTTACAATGAGCCTTCCAATCTGTCTTCCAACCCAGCCCACAAACATCTAATATCAGTGACTCTGGGACGCGCCAGGCTTTCCTGATGCCGTTTTAATGAATAAAACGTGCTCGTACGTGTCATGGAGTTGGCAGAAGGCACACATTTTACCCAGCGTACCAAGTCACCCAGATACAATGAAGGGGGGAAAAAATATATATACACAATTTATAACCTAACTTGTGAAAAGCATCCACTGAGGTCATCGATGCATGCTTGCTCCCAGAAGACAAGGAATGTTCAATTCCGCTCAGATTTCTCATTAAATAAACTTTCCTTTGACATGAACTACACTGTGACAAATTCTCTAAACAGATTTATTACGGACTCAAATGAACAGCATGTAGTTTTGTTTTATATCCTCTATACATATGTGTGTGTGTGTGTGTGTGTGTGTGTGTGTGTCTGTAGGCGGTTGTGTTGCCTAGTTTCTCTCAATCTCATGATTTCACCAATAAAAGACCAGGCTCATTTCTTCAGAAAACGATATAAATACACACACAGCAATTTCCTAATTCGGCCTGTAACGCAAATGGGCATTAAATAACGCGATTGTTTGCTCGAGAGACCACGCCTTAACCAGGGTTGTGTTATTAGAAGCCTTAGGAAAATCTAATCTGGACCAACAGCTCATAAATTTCACCACACCCCCATCTATCATTCCATCGCCAAATCTTTCACAATCCTAACTTCGATGCGATACAGTCATATACACACACACGCACAGACTCAGACAGAGCTTTCCGAATTCAAAAGCACATGATATCATATTTATTCGTATCGATTTACAAGAGATACCAGGCTGGAGGCTGACGCTCTGTTTATTGGAGTTACAAGATGGCATTCCTTAAGCTTCCAAACTGCACATTATTAGCGGCGAGGCACGGAGCGTCATATTAAAGCGGTGTCTGGAGGGCAAGATAAACCCACATTAGTGACATGATGACTGATCTAAAGTGAGCACCAGTGGAAAGGAGGCTGTGTCGAAACACAACGTTCATTCCCGGTTCCTGGTGGAAACGCACAGATCATAATTTTTTATTTTTAATAAACTCTTGATCGGTGCAATGCCATGCAAAATGATCATAGCGGTGTGTACTTGGATCAAAAGTGCTTTCGGCATTACCTCCTCTCTCTCTCTTTCATTTTAAGGTAAAGTATGGGTTCATCAAAGCAGGTGATTTGGTATAAAATGTCTTTACTTGAGAAAAAAAAAATGCATAAGGTAATTAAATTAAAACTGCAGGGGAGGGAAAAGTAAGACAATGCTGTTCCAATCCTCCATCAAAAGACAGCATGATCTAGTTTTATAGCTATAGCTCCCAGGCGTTCATGTTCCAGTCAATTCAGATCACTGGCTCGCATTCGAATCCCTCCCCTTTACAATATTCTACTCCTCACCCATGATTGCGCCTTTTTCCCACCAGTAATAAACCCACTGGAAATACAGGAACGATGAATTTTCTTAATTAAGGAACGGCACGTGAACCAGCGGTGGGTTTATTTCGAAGTGGAACTCCAGTGACGAGTCACGACTCGGTCCTGAGACGTAAAAATTTTTTTAAAAAAGCAAGCGCGAGTCGAGACAGCCGTTTTCCACCACGCGTGCGTTTAAGGTAGGGCGAAGCAGAGTGCTCAATAAACAGGAAGGGGACATCGGCGTGCTAACCTTTAAAACAACACGCTTTGGCAGGAGTAAAGACCCGCCCAGTGACAGGCTTTTCATCAATGTTAGACTGACAGGGTGAAGAGAGAGGCTCTTGCTGGATTACCTTTTTTTTTTTTTTGCGTACAAAAGGCGTGTACACCCATCAAACCTCACAATGAGGCGAGTCGATGCTCATACGCTGTCAAAAGTTCGGAAGTCAAGCTCAACAAGCTCAAAGTATTTTTAACTCCGATCCATACTCCGGGGCTTATATCGAACGAACAAAAGACAGCAAGAACCGCATTCTGTTTTCCTCTTTAAAGCACAAAGTGTGCTCTTTCGTTATTTGCGAACCGGCTCAGTCGTTTAAAAGACGGCTTAAAGAGCACGTTAAACAGGTCGATGTTCGCCTCCGAGTAGATGAAATATTGCTTGATGGTTCCTAAAGAAGGAATAAAAACACAACACAAGTTCTGATGTACTGTTGTGTTTTTAATAATGGAGAGGGAAAAAAAACAAAGTAAGGAACAATAAGCAGTAAAGCACCTACTTATCATTTTCAGTTTGTCCTCACAACAGTCCTTGATTATTTTCCCATAACAGCAAGTCCTTACTGTAGGTGGTTTATTCTTCTTATCCCGCAGCGAACCACCAATAAGTACGTTATTAGTTCTTAAAGATTGACGCATCATTTGCATTGCTTTCCATTAATCCTCATTACGTTTAACCTCTCCGAATATCTGCAAGACAAGTTTGCTCACGTTATAGCTCCTTCACTTTCACTTGTCATGTTACTGAGACACCAGAATTCACAATGCTGTCGATCCTCAGACTCTCCCTAGACCGTTTGACTTCCTCAACAAGATTTATTTTTTGTTTGATTTTATTTTCTTAAAAATATAATCATAAAAATCAATACTTCATTTTAATTCAATATATATTATATTCTCTCTCTCTCTCTCTCTATATATATATTACACACACACATACATACATATATACATACATACATACATATATACAGGGGTTGGTCAATTACACTGAAATGCCTGGTTTTAGACTACAATAATTCATAAGTATGATGTTGGGCCTCCTTTTGCAGCAAATCCACAATCAATTCGTTGGGTCAAGTCCTGCACAGGGGCCAGAGGGATTTTGAGCCATTCTTCTAGCAGAATAGTCGCTGTTGCTGGTGGAGGAAAATGTTTCCTGACTCGCTCCTACAAAGTGTCTCAATAATATTTAGATCTGGTGACTGTGCAGGCCATGGGAGATGTTCAATTTCACTTTCATGTCCATTAAACCAATCTGTCACCAGCCTTGCTGTATGTAATGATGCATTATCATCCTGATACACGGCACCGCCTTCAGGATACAATGTTTGAACCATTGGGTCCACATGGTCCTCCAGAATGATTTGGTAGTCCTTGGCAGTGACGCGCCCATCTAGCACAAGTATTGGGCCTAGGGAATGCCATGATATTGCAGCCCAAACCATCACTGATCCACCCCCATGCTTCACTCTGGGCAGTCTGGGTGGTACGCTTCTTTGGGGCTTTTTCACACTGTAACTCTCCCGGCAAGACAGCGAAGGTGGACTCATCAGAGAACAATTCATGTTTCACTGTCCACAGCCCAAGATTTTTGCCACTGCACCATTGAAACTGACGTCTGACATTGGCATGAGTGACCAAAGGTTTGGCTAAAGCAGCCCGGCCATGTACATCGACCCTGTGGAGCTCCAGACGAACAGTTTTGATGGAAACAAGAGAGTTGAGGTGCACATTTAATTCTGCAGTTAGTTGGGCAGCTGTGGTTTTATGTTTTTTGGATACAATGCGGGTTAGCACCCGGACATCCCTTTCAGACAGCTTCCTCTTGCGTCCACAGTTATTCCTGTTGGATGTGGTTCGTCCTTTTTGGTGGTATGCTGACATTACCCTAGATACCGTGGCTCTTGATCCGTCACAAAGACTTGCTGTCTTGGTCACAGACGCGCCAGCGAGACGCGCACCAACAATAATTTGTCCGCTTTTGAACTCTGATATGTCACCCATAATGTGTGCATTGCAATATTTTAAGCAAAACTGTGCTATTACTCTGCTAATTAAACCTTCACACTCTGCTCTTACTGGTGGAATGTGCAATCAGTGAAGATTGGCCACCAAGCTGGTGAGATTTAGCCATGAATTTATAAAAAATAGGAATAAATCACATAAAATGCTAACTTTTACAAATCCAGTCCTAGAGAGTCATGGTCCAGAATAGTGTGTAATTCACCAACACACAAACACACCCACTGAACCTGGCAATTACCAGATTAGTCAAATCAGCTGTGTTCCAGCAAAAGAATTTCCAAATTGTGCTGATCCTGGTTGGACTTGAACAGCTCTGGTTTAAAAGAAACTATCATCTAATAGGTTTTTCAGCATAGCACACTGTACCTCAACCGAACGGTAGAGATGGCTTGATCATTCAACGTTCAACAGATTTTTAAAAAAATTATATACAGTTGTAATTCAAAATGTGCTTTACCAAAATGCTGAGCGGGGGTTAAAGGAATTACATTATTTAACTCCTTTACAAAGCACTAATACTGTAGACGCTTTCCATAAATATTAAATAATTTAACAAAGACCTTACAGGACGCTCCACCACGTCAATATTTAAACATTGTTCTTTGTTAAATAACACATTTGTTTTCTTAGACTATATAAAGCACCTCCAACAAGTCCTTGTGTATTACTGTAACACTGTAGCGATCCGTAAAACTTTTGTACTCTGCATCATCTCCGACACGGTCCTGCTATGTCCATTACTTTTAAATCTAGACACAAATGAACAACATATGAGACAAAATGAACGTGCTACTGATGGCTGCATGGATTCTGGACAATAACTCACATGTACATGCTCTACTCCGCATTGACATCTCGCAGGAGCTGACATCTTCCCCGAGTGCCACAGCCAGAATCCTGCCGTGCTGGCAATAAATCTTGTTAAAATCATCCAGACCCGCTGAAATCATCTGCTTTCTCTCTCCGAGCCCATAGGTCCGAGCAGGAGCACCGAGACGCTGGAGAGACTCGGTTATAAACACCCCGAGGTCCAAGAAACACTCGTATACGTAAACACCGGGAAGGTTACGGCATACTTTCTCAATCTGATGATGAAAATGACACGGCTCCGAATGGACTTGCATGTACGTTTTAATCAGTGTGTACATCAAAAACACAACACCTGTATACAAAGTGTACTGTATACAGACTGGATTTTTAATCCAGATTTAGGGCTAAAAAGGAAACATCTGTATGTTGTTGTCTTTTTCCCTACTGCGCTCTTGCCTCAGGAGGATCAAAAACGAATACACATCTAATCCCGGCCTGGAGAACCCCACAGAGCGGGAAAGCCTGTGCGTCCCAGTCTCCACTCTCGAGCGGCTTTATATAAAAAAACATAATAAAAAATACGAACACAACACATGCACTCATAACTCATCCCTGTTCTTTAAGCTTTTGGATTGCGAGGAGGAGGAGTGGGATCGCAATAAAGCCCTCTTTAACAACTTCCCACAGACACACACATTTATCTTACAATCCTTGTAAAGACCTTCCACTGACATAATTATTAACACACCTAATTACCTCAACCTCAGTAACCATAATCAAATTTTTTCTTTTAATTTTTTTTTTTTTATTAAAGCTACAGAGTTATATATATATATTTTTTTTTATTATTATAATAAGGTAAAAACTGTCAGATATTCTTATTTATATTGGGGACATTTGTTTCCCATCAAAATATAAAACCCACACACAAGCGTGCACATGCACACACACTGCCCAAACTTTGCTGTCATGATCAGTCAGGCAAAGAATTGAGTTCTCAGACTCTCTGGATGGTGGAACTCACTTTGCATCTTTTATTTACTGGTGTCCTAAACCAAAGTGATAAAAAAGAAGAAGAAGAAGAAGAAGAAGAAGAAGAAGAAGAAGAAGAAGAAGATTGCCTTCTGGACCTGATTGCTTAATAAATAACTTTCTGACTTACAGGAGCAGCCTTAAAGCCTAAAAAGAGCTAAAATGTCAGCTTGCATAACCATATCCTTAACCGTGAGGTCATAAATGGCACTTGACCTGTATGCTGTATGATCCTGAGCTAAACGCCGAGACGGCAACCAGGCAGCAATGAACCCCGAGCGCTATAAAAAAGTTTAAAAAAAATAATTTTCACCCTGAACGCAACAGTCCTGCTTTGCCCCTTAAGGCTACTCCAAGCTGCACGGCGCACGCGGCCAGTGTCCCCCGCTCTAGTCAGTCTGGCATACCATGCGAGTGTGGTCACGTCTACAAACCGGGCTGTCGTAAAAAGCGTTCCCTCGGCTCTACCTTGCGACCGTCTCTTTTATTATTCCACCCGTTTTTCATGATGTCACTGCCATGAAGTCTGCGGTAAAACAGGACCCCGAGCGCCCCGATCTGTCTCCCTCTGGTGTTTAATCTCATTTGGAACATTAGGAATAAATCACATTAGTGTCTCGGTAGTAACGCTACGAGCATGTGTAGGGTCCGTGGAAAAACACGTAGGCCCTATTCTAGATAAACGGGCTGCAATTCATTATCATTAAGCCAAATGTCGAGAGGACGAATCTGGCTATGACTCAGTCTCCCCTCCCTCCCTGCGCATTAAAACGGGATAATCACTGTGCCTTAACGCTGCATCTGTACACCGCAAGCGCTCGCTTTGTCTTACAGCATTACACATGATTGCTCAGTCCCGTAAGACCTTTTTCCTCTCCACTTACACACTTTATTAATCATGCTGATGAAGTGCCTAGGTTCGTTTTGTTTTTAAGCAGGGGATAAAAACGTATCCATACAAATAAATACATGACAAGGATATACACTTAAAACAAGACAAAAGTTACAGTGTACTCGGATAATCTCCGTTTGTGTAGAAATACAGACAGATCATCAACAGTCATGCCGTACAAACAAGTGCTGAGGCCTGAGTAACGCTTACGTTACGTACACTCAACTCAGAAGAAGCTTGCTCTTTATGTAGAAAATTTCTAACAGACATTATCCACTTCTTGGTAACTCAGCAAGTTAAGGCTCTCTTCTCTGGGTAGATGATCAGAAGGTCGGCAGTTCAAGCCCCAGCTCCACTGAACTACCACTGCTTGGCCCTTAACCCTCTCTGCATCATACCTGACCCTGTGCTCCGATCCCAGCTTCCTAACAAAACTGAACGATGCAAAGAAAATTATTTCAATGTGCTACAGAGTTTATGTGACAAATAAAGGCGGTTTCTGTTCCTTTCTTTCTATTCCTGAAGTGTACAACACATAAAATCCGGGGAAATGAATGAGGACGGAAATCCCCAGGGACGTGCCGATATGATATTTTCAT
>JAAGKR010004963.1:20000-25606 GCA_011419295.1 Clarias macrocephalus
CCTCATCACACACACCCCACCACACACACACACCCCACCACACACACACACGCACATTCCCAGCCTGGAAGGAACTGCTGACGTGCCGCCACGCCGAGATTTTCGTGTTTTCCGAGATGACGGGTGGGGAAAACGCGAAAAATTCGATCGCCCGAATTGAGCGGGTTTGTTAAAAACAAAAGCTCGAAATCACATTCGCTCTCCTGCCTGTGGTACAAAGATTTTCCTACAATTCATAGCGAAGCGTTGCAGCTACAGTGCGAAACCAACAGCAAACCACAGACTCTGATGCATTTCCCCTCTGAGTAAAAGTCACACAGCGTTGCGACACAACTCGAGTTTCTCTGAAGGAGACACTGTCACCTCCTTCTCAGCAGTTTTCAACAAAACAAAGATGATAAGCAGACAAAAGGGCAGAACCTGTTTACTGAAAAAGAGAGTGATCCTAACGTCCGGAGATACCTTCTTAAGCATGCTTTAACGGTTAAAAAAAAAACACCTTGGTAAATAGTAAGGTTGAATTTATTATTTGAGTCAGGACTGATGTGACTTACACATGGCTGCACCGGCTGAAACCTTATCATGTATTAAACACTTAAGCAAAATATACTTACATATGTACATACGTCAAAATCCTCCAAAAACACAAAAAATTTTATTTCAAAAAGTTTGGATACGCCTTCTAATTTAATGTTTTTAGATTTACTGATTTATTATCTACATTCTAGAACAAGACTGGAGATTTCAAGACTGAAATAACACGTATGGAATTACGTAATTCAGTAACAACAACAACAACAACAACAACTACTACTACAGTCAGTCAGTAAGACACAAAAGGTCAGCTGCTCTCGAACAGTTCCTGCAAGAACAGTATTGTGTCGGGTGCGTTTGTGAAACCCATCAAGCTCCATGATGAAACTGGCTCTCATGAAAACAAGACCAGAACTTAGCTCTGCTGCAGAGGAGAAGTTCATTTAGAGTCACCAGCCTCAGAAATCACCAATTAACCTCAACCAGCACTTTTTTCTTAGATTAGAGCCGTTATGAAGGATTTACAGAGCGTAAGACGGAGCAGATACATCTCAACATCAACTGTTCAAAGGAGATTATTGTGCGTTTTGGATAAACGCCTTCAGCATTGTTTTACAGTGTAGAAATGAAAAAAAAAAAAATTTTTGAAAAATCAGGAATGATCACGGAGTTAGAAGACGTGTCCAAATTTTTGACTGTAGGTAAACGCGCATTATGCTAAGATATTATGCCGCATTTCATTTCTACACATGGTTTAATAAACGATTCTCCTCCGGCTTCCGTTGCCAAGAACTGCACAAACGTCAAGGGCGTAATAGCGGAGTGATTTAAGACAAGCTGTATCCTGTGTACGTGTCCAAGATCGATGTCATGTCATGTCAAATAAAGGGTGCACAAGTGTAAATATGTTTGTGGATCAAGCTTAGAAAAAGAAGCCAGGCTTCAGTGCTGTTCCTATTAGTACATCCTTATTTAATTCATTCACAGAGGCTTTACTATATATATATATATAATATATATATATATATATATATATATATATATATATATATACACACACACACACGCACGCACGCACGCACGCACGCACACGCACACGAGATGGGGGGGGAAACTAACTCCAAAATGTATTTATTTTCAATCATATTTATATTAATTACATTTATATCAGTTTGCCTTTGAAGCGGAAACTTGTTGCAGTTCCTGTATAATCCTACAGGTGGTGTGTTCTAGGCTATTCAAACATGCAGGCGGCACAGCATCCTGTACTCTAGAAGCGAATGAGTTATCAGGATGTTAAGCAAATATAAAAATCATGAAACTTGAAAAAATATATACTTATTTTTTTAATCACAAAACAAATCGAATCAGCCCTCGGGTATCGTGATATTGTATCGGTCGATGGTCCCTGGGATCTGTGCACCATCACCTTCTATTTAATGCTTTACATACGTTTACTACTAACTGCATAACATACAACTGTTAGACAATTGTCCAAGGAAGACATGCTGAACCTGCTACATTTTTAAGAGGATTTCCAGGGGACTTGTATTAGAAAATTAAATATCTACAGCACATCTGCACTTCCTACAAAAGGTTCTGTAAAGGTTTGGTCAAATTCCCATGAATTGTTGTGGATAGAAAAAAAGTGAGATGACCGATGACGGCAACGAAGTTGACGGGTAGGTGATTTTTAGTCCTTCTTTCTATATTGAAAGCATCTTAAATCTACAATAACGTCCTCTGGACAGTTGATATAGAGACGTATCTGCTACTTCTGCTCTGTAAAGCTTCATAACGGCTCTAATCTGAGGTGCTGTTTGAGGATAATTGGTGATTTCTGAGGCTGGTGACTCTAAATGAACTTCTCCTCTGCAGCAGAGCTACGTTTTGATCTTGCTTTCCTGGGAAGGGCTTCATGAGAGACAGTTTCATCATGGAGCTTGATGGGTTTCACAAACACACTTGAACAAACCATACTATTCCTGAACAGCTGACCTTTCACATCTTCACGTCATGGTCTTTACTGGATTATCTAAGGCTGTATGCATCGTTTCATAGTTTTGAAAAAAAAATCCAGTATTGCTGTAGAATGTAGAAAATAGATCCAAACTTGTATCCAAAGCTTTAACTAGTACTGTACATACTGTGTGATACAAACTTACTCAGTCCCATCAGACAACTCGTACAACATCAAAACTCCTGAACTCATCAAGAATTAATCTTGGGATATTATTCTTATGATGTCTTCCTATTAGAAAGTCACACAGCGCCATTGATTCCATCAAGCACACTGGAGTTCATGCAGAAGGAACACGATTCTCACAGTCAGGACTAAGAAGGCAGACGGACAAGCTCGCTTAACCACACTGGATGTAAAAGTGATCTGTTTGTAAAGCAAAGTTCTTCACCATTTAACACAGAGCAGTAGAATTCACAAGGGATGTGTGTAATGGACTGTGTGTGTGTGTGTGTGTGTGTGTGTGTGTGTGTGTGTGTGTGTGTGTGTGTGTGTGTGTGTGTGTGTGTTTGTGTGTGTTTGTGTGTGTTTGTGCCTCTCAAGCTTTCTCCGATGTGATTAGATCTTACACAGAGCGCCGTGGTGGTGTTCAGGAATATCGGGCCTGCGACTACCCAAACAGCACCTTAGGCGAAAATATTTGCACAGTCTCCCCGAGCTGTACGTTCCACCTGCATAACAACATACCTCCAAGTTCCTGCTTTTACCAAACAAATTAAACTCATCTGGAAGACTTGTGTGCAGATTTATGTCAGCCTTTTTTTTTTTCTTTTTGCTTAAAATAAAATTTTTTCTTCTTTTTTTCTTCCACTCCACTCGCCTTGGCTTTTAAGTAGACGCTCACATGCACACATCCACTGGCAGATCTGCGACACTGATAAGCCGAGAGGAGAAATCCTCTAAAGAGAAGACACTTGCCTTGTTATCGGATACGGGCGTGATAAACATCCAGTCCACCCGGCCTGTATCTCTTCTCCTGTGTGTAAGATCTTGTTGTTGGTTTCCTTTCCTTTGGTTTTCTTTTCCCCCTCTCTCTCTCTATCTGTATCTCTGCACCTCTCTAACAACTTCATCGGAAAACACCATCGGATGCGGCGTAAAAAGTCGAGAATTAAAGCCGGAGCATTTCGATGGAACTGTTCTAAGGGCTTCCCACTGGTTTTACAAGATTCCAGTATTTGCTTTGTACAAAAGATTCTCCTTTCATATGCCATGTAGCCCTAGGACTGATTAGTCATCCGAGCATGTTTGATAAAACGGCCCCACCCTGAGCTATACCATCTATAATAGCTGTAACAACAAAGCACGCACGAGTGTCTTGCTTATCATGGGAACGACCTGAGTCATACGCCCAACTCGCCTAAGCTCGACAGCTCGTTCACATGCTGCCTTGTTTTTTTCTTTCCCCTTTTTTTTTGTTGTTTTTTTTCCATAATCTCTCTCTCTACTTCATCATTCTGTGCTGCACAGTGTGTGATGCTGACATTTTATACATGAATCCTGAGACGGCAAGGGAAAAAATTAATTAATAAATAATGTGATCACCATATTCCTTTTAACGATCAGATTTAAAAAAATTATAAAATAAAAAATTATGCTCAATTATGCCTTCAGAAACTCGTTGTTAATGAGGAAAAGAAAACACACCCAGGGTCACCGCAGGATCTGCCTAGCAGATGGACAGACATACAGGCTTTCTTCCAAAAGCAGATTTCTCATTCCCTCCTGCAGACAAACACAAACAGACTGTGCGTGTATATACAGTACACACTTACAGTGCATACTGTACATGCATACACACCAATACAAAACTAATCTCATCTAAAATCCAAGTCGACTGAAATGCACCATAACATTTAGTTTTCCGTTCGATTTCTGAGAGCGCTGACGATTCATATCTCAGACAGTATAATTACTGTTTACAAGTAAACACATGCCATCAACTATGCACGAAAGGAAGCCCTGGTTAAAAAGTAATTATTCTGGAAAGTAATAAGGAGCGTGTTTGTGTGTGTGTGTTTGTGTGTGTGTGTGCGTGTGTGCGTGCCATTTGGGTCTATACCATGCCTCATAGTGTTAGTGTGCACGGAGCTCTCCAGGCTCAGGACATGTACCGACTCATCGATACGAGATGATGGCAAAGTTATAGAGTGATCCTTCCGCCTACGTCAACGCCCCGCTCTTGACAGGAATGCCTCCCACCCGGGCGATCTGCACGCCACGAGTTAGCAGGAGCGCTCCGGGCCCGCCGCGTTGGGTTTACTGCACTGTTCAGACTACCGGCGGGAAATTTATCTCCATTACATTTTAACCTGATGTCAGCAATATATAGAATAACTTCACTGTATATACACACACACATACATACACACACTGTATATATATGTAAAAAGAAATAAAGGAAAAAAACATCTTCTCATCGCGCGCACACACACACGGAGACGCCGTCAGCGGCCTCCGCAAGGTGAAATCTCGCCGATCGTTTGGCAGCGGTGCCGGGGAGATTCCTGAAAGGAATCAGTGTTGTATTGTCTATGCATTCTTTCCGTCCTGGTGTCACCGGCTAGCTTCTCCACCGTCCAACTGTCCACTTAAAAACCTCCCCCGCTGGCAAAAGCTGCACCGAGGCAGCACTTAAAGCCATTTGGCTCCGATTCGGGTCGGTCCCGTCCGCCTCGAGATGCACAAGCCCTGACGTATAAATAAGAACAATATCAGATAAGTCTCGCGGGAAGCCTATAAACATTTACATTCTCTTTCAAGTGCTGTTTATGGATATTTTATCTGCTATCTGGAAGTTAAGGACACGGCGAAGAAAAGGCCGGGGACTGCGGGCGGAATCCGAGGCGAGCGGTGAATCAAAAAGGCAGCGGGACCTGACAGGGCCCTGGGCCCGTTGACCATAATAGGTGCTGATCGTGGCGAGCGTCACGGTCGTGGGGACCGGCTCTGGGCTCCGCTCCGTGGCCCATAACTCTTCAGTGGGGAGGGGAGGGGAGGGGAGGGAGGTCTGCCGAACTCCTCTCGTTCACCGTCGTGGGGGGGGGGGGGC
>JAAGKR010004963.1:25626-53322 GCA_011419295.1 Clarias macrocephalus
GTGGGGTGGGGTGGGGTGGGGAGGGAGGTCTGCCGAACTCCTCTCGTTCACCGTCGTCCACCCCCCCCCCCCCCCCCTCGCCCGCTGACAGAGACGAAGTACAGCCTGCAGGGTTCAGACCGGGAGACGAGAACAGGCCTGTTCAACACTCCGCCGTTGTGTTTTACAAAGCAGAGTATCCGTAGCCTTCCTGTCCTCCAGGCTGATGCCTATCTGTTGGCTAGGACAAGATGGAAAAGACCATAGCTGGCGAGCTGAGCGAGAAAAAGTCTAAATCATTTTTCAACAAGCTACTCCTCAACCAAGAGAAACACCTCATTCCAGTCGATGTAACAAATCAAGCTGCTTGGAACCACAATCACATTAGAAAAAGAAACAGAGTCGTGTTATGTTAGACAGAACGCCCCCTCTCCCGTTGAGGCTTTATCTGATCCCCTTAAGCAGCCGAGCGACGTGGTCTTTACAGCGAGCTGGACCGTTGTTTGACATGATGCCTGTTGTCTCATCCATGTTGTAACAACACCTACACTTGTGAATTGCCCTCCTTGTAGAAGGGAAACATCCGATAGCCTCAGGAGAAGAGGCCCGGGGTATCGGACGCCTCTGGGGCTTCGGCTAAACAAATGGCGAGATCTTTAAAAAGGACCTTGTTTCCGTTTGCCAAAGACACAGTTCGGATACACGACACTCTGTACGAGTTCTCACACACACACACACACACACACACCGGGGCTGACAATGCCAGGGCTTTAAGCAAGGGAATGCAAATATCCCGGGCAGGGACGTGTCCCGTCAAGGTGATCGCATGGTCACGATATCGTCGAAAGCTCGGCCTCTGCGACAAGCCGCGTTCTCTTTAGAAAACCAGAAAGTTGACACCAAATTGGCAGTTGCGCAGCGCAGTGGGCGCAGTGTTGGGACCGAGCCACGAACCAGCGGCGCACTAGACACTGCACAGACGTCGCTCACGAGTGTGAAAAATGTGCTTTGGGATAGTGTGAAAATTACAGTATGTAATAGCAAAAATTAAAAAGGAAAAGAAAAAAAAACAGGGTGTGGAAAACAGCACATTATTCACTCTGCCAGAGCCGGTGATGAAGACGTTGATTAATGCAGCTTGGCTTTTTAAATAAACAACTCCTGAGTATGCGGTGTTCACCATTACCCCGCCATTTAGCCAGGGTCGATTCACAGCGTTTTGTTTTTGCAGCTCGGCTGCGTCCAGCCCCCTCTTCTATAGCCCCTTTTCATGGGCCTTTTTTCCACCACCATATGCTGCAGGCCTCACGGAAACAATCCACTAAAAACAACAGGGCTGCAGTCAACCACTGCGACGCGATGAATCGCCCCTTTATCTCGCATTCTATCAGCGGCCCGAGATCATTTTTACGTTCTCCGGCTAATTACGTTATTTGGACGCTGGGGGTGGTTTGGGATTAGGGAGAGAGAGAGAGAGTGGCTCGCATGGAGGTAGGAACGTGGGCATAATTGGCCGGCGGACGCAGCCTTCTCCTTCTTTCCTCCTCACTTTTATTCACAGGCTCCTTAATACTGTCACAAACTTCATATGTACTTCCTGCAAGAGCAGGAGTCCTGAACGCCCGCCGCCTCGTTAAGCGCGATGACTGCTGACGACGCTCCGTCCTGACGCCTTAGCTGGTTTAACTAAAAGCTCGAACCTGGGACGCGGATGAAAGCGGACTTTCATATCCAAACTACAATGTGCTTCAGAACTGACAGCTCGGTACTCTTTTACATTCGTCATCTCGTGCTCGTCCTTTTCGACGGTGTTGCAGAACACAAACGTCAGCTACAGTACGCACCAAACCACTGGAAGATTCCTAAACTTTAGATAGTTCACTGCATAGTTTCGGCGCTGTCTTTCGATATGATGTGACAGCAGAGATCACATTGGAGCATTTACAGACTGTACAGCTCAAGGTTACAGACAGCATCCTTCAATAATAACGCTGTAAGGTGTAACAGTGATATGCTGCATATTAAATAAATTACACAAAGCTGACAGTATAAAGAAAGAACATATGCAGCGTAGTCTTACACAAAAGTTACACAAAAACATTCAATTCAAATGCGAGTTATAAAAATGATATACTGAGAGCAAGACGTCTCACATCTACAGTAGCTGATGCAAGGCGAGATAGATACAGTACGGACCTTAACAGGTTTGGCTAAACAAGTGTCCAAAATGTGTTATTGTATTCGCAGTAGTAGAGAATGTAACATTTATGAAAAGATACATTTAAAAAAGTCTCGTCAACTGTGCTGTGTCTGCGCTAGAAAGTTCATCACGTTACAAAACTTTCTCACGAAACTTTCAACTTTGTTAAAAAGTAAAGTTGAATTACAAAAAAAAAAAAAAAACTTCCTTCCCTTCAAAAAAAAAAACTTAGAAATACATAAACTGAGAGTCTCTAAGGAAAATGGAAATTTCACACCGCCTTAAATCTAAATTACTTCTCACAGCTTGTTTAAAAAAAAAAAAAAAAAAAAGCGTTAACATCGGAACAAAAACAAGCGGAGACTGACAGAAAAAAAAAATATCAAAGATTTTCTGCTTGACTACTGAATAAAAGCACAATACCATTCAACAGGAGATAGGAGGGGCCTCTAAGCCTTCATCCTAGTAGTTAAAGATGTCAGGTCACCTTTGACCTTAGGGTCTTTGTGGTACGGCGTGAGCGAGAGACCCACGGAGGGTTTAATCTCGATATCGATCCCCTCTCGGGAATCCCCGCACGACTCGGGAGACTCGACTGCAGAATCTCGGTCACGACCACGAGAAATTCTCTGCACGGGTTAAACAAAAAAAAAAAAAGAAAGAAATATATAAATAAATAAATAAATAAATAAATAGAAAGCAACGATTCTTGACTTGATTTTGAAAGCCGGTCGGGTAAGGCAACGGCATGTGTTTAACATTAGAGTAATCTGCTGAAATCGCATGGCACGTCAGTGAAGCCTCCATTTCTGCAGCGTTAACAGAGTGAGGATCTCGTAATCGCCGCTCATTACAGGCCGTTTAATATGCACCGGAGAAAAGCGCTCGACTATGACTTTTTTATTTTACTTTTTTTTTTTCATATTGCTTTATTTAAAAATCAGCCTCGGTTGAAAATCGGGACTGCAAAGCGTGTGAGCGTTTTCAGAACCTAATAAGATGACTGGATTTCTACGCTCCTTGCTTTTGCATCGTTAGTTGAACTATAGCGGGAAACACGTGCATGAAAAGCAGGCGAATTAAAAAAGAAACTAAACAAAAACTGAACTCAAAATGACTCAAAAGGACATTATGGAAGAAAAAAAAAAATCAGATGGAAAGGCTTCTACAACCAACAGACGTTTGGAGGCACTTCGCCCCGGGGCTTGAACCTCACGACATTTCATCTTAATTAAATAGCTTAAACGGCATGCAAGGCAAACTTTCCCAAAGATTTTACTTAGTTTTAAATAAAAGTCGGGTGTTAAATATGCGTGTCGATGTGCGTCACGTCATTAAATCCGACGACACCACTTCGCTGTTATGAAATCATCCGTTCCACAGAGACGAATCTGGAGATGATAATGTCACGTATATTTGTCATGATTTTCACGGGTCATATTAAATGCCACGCTAACCAAACTGTTACTGTTTTTACACTTCTGGAAAAACCGAGTTCACGGATTAGACTGGAAAATCATAAAGGCTCCTGTGACCTATAGTATTACATCTGAGTGAAAAAACAAAAAGAAAAAGAAAAAAAAAAGACATGACTGAAAGTGAAAACAATCTATTCAGGAATCAGAAGCAGTGTACTAATAAACACGATGACTGCGTAGAAGTGACGGTGAGAAATCGAGCAAAGCCAGAGGAAGCTCGCGTTACCCGAACAGCCCGCCGTGACAATAACAGACGCGTTTCGTTAGATAGAATGACTTTCTTTAGTTGGTCGCTACCGTAAGTCGCGGGCGGTTGCCAGAAAGCCAGCGTTCGCTAATACGGAACGAGACGCGGTGTAAAAATTCCTGTACTTTCCTGGCATGTAATGATGCGTGTACATACCTCTGCTGAGCATTGGGTTAGAGCATTATCAGCACCACATCCACAGGAGGCAGATTTCAGAGTTGGCAGAACATCCAAAGCCCGTGCCCTGCCTCTGAGATATCCTTTATTCCACGTCCATGCTGCTTTCCCATTTATTCCATTGTTTCCATTAACGTGACTGGGGTTCGCTTTCGCTGTCCTGTCTCCAGGTTCGTTTCTCCCAAAACGTCGCGTCCTTCCTTCTCGCTCCTCTTCAGGGGGTCTCGCGGGTGATGCTGGATGAGAGTCTGGGCCACATCCCACTGCTCCCGCTCTCCTCTTAATTACTGCGAAGCCTAATTCCAGAACACACACACGGAAACAAAACACAGATCAGCCGATATCGTACAACACAGACACACACACACACACACACACACACACACACATTTCACTGAGACACAGAGAAACATTTTAACAAATGCACACGTAAAAGCTCGTCTTCAACTCCTACACGACTACGGAAAGAAAAGTCTGTGCGGCCTACCGTAAGGATTACCATGTGACGGGCAAACAGAGAACAACAACTTTGGAAAAACTCAAAGAGCATCGCTGTGATAAATGCAACACAGAGACCGCAATAAACATCCAGAGAGCGCGGGCGGTTGTGTATGGCGTAGTCAGGCATCCTCGCAGCAGGTTCCGTGAATGGGAGCTCTGACAGAACAGGCCCTCTGGCCGACCAAATTGGAAACAGGAAAACAAACATTCTCGAGGAAAACTCCTCCAGTCCTCCCTCCAACTCCTCCTTCGCGAGGACTCATTCTGTCCGACCTGTCTCGAACAATGTAGAAGCCTATGCTATAGCCACAACACAAGCCTCCAGACCACACAGATGGAAAAGGAACACTCGACCACAAAGGCAAGAGGAGGGGAGGGGGGGTGTAAGAGAAAAAGAGAGAAAAGAAAAACTGAAAACGTGCGGTAAGGGAACACACACACCATCGCCGAGCGACGAAAGCGGAGAAGGCTAAACTGACTCATCACGGTTCCCGAGGAGCCGGGGCCGTGCGTCGAGGTGGCACGGATCTCGCTATGGCAGAGTCGGACGGATAAGAGCGGGTACTTCCACAAGTTTCCCCAAAAGATACAAAGTTTCTCAGACGATCGGCAACAGCGCGGCGCGCGGGCCATTCCCGCCAGGGCGCCTCTGAAATCAACTCTCTGAGGGATACGGTATTGAATATGTTTGCCATTAAAAACTAGCCAACATACAGAGCCACTGTTCTCATGGCGCTATTGCTGCTGCTGCCCGAGTTTCACCCTTTAGACACGCACACCCACACTTACACACACCACTCATGCTGTTTGTTTGTTTGTTTGTTTTTTAAGTGCAAAAGCAGAATTATGACAAACAAATAATTTATTATTATTATTATTATTATTATTATTATTATTATTTCTGAGGTTCAAATATACAGACTCCCTGGGCACAAGAACAAACGCTCACTAATCAAAAGGTTTAAAGGATTTCTAAAAGAATTTCAAAAGGCAGGGGTTGCCCTTAGTTCTTGGAAAGAAAAATAAATAAATACAATAATAATAATAATAATCTGTTTACTCATTGACACAAAAATGCATATGCATAAATACATATGCATAAAATGTAATAACATGCTCACAGAACAAAAAGATGATGAGAACCTGAGATTTCAACTAGAAGACACACGGCATCATAATGCAGAAGTGAAAATAATACACCACCGAAAGAAAAAATAAAAATGACCAAATCAGCAATCCGGCAAGAAATGAGTTTCCTAACTTTAACCCAATTCTGTGCAACTCAAACATTTTTACGTTGATCAAAACTGCAATAAAAGGAAATAAAATCAAGATTCGTTTTTTCATTACAAAACTATAAAGTCACTTTTACAAATAAACCGATATTAGTCTCTGTAGCAGAGTCACCTGCCGAATCACCTGTACTGACTGAAAGGAAGACAAAGATCATGATGATGATTATTATTATCTCCTTGGGCAAATATCAATAACCGCTCTCAATGTCACAACCTCACACCTCATATAATAAAATTAACCACCAGCGAATTTCACTTCAGCAAACTGTCGTCCAAAACCTACAACAAACTGAACGTTACAGAAGACGCACACAAAAGTCAACAAGGTGTCTCAAAGACATTAAATACGACTATTAATAAACAGAAAAAAACCTAAGATTAATGACAAATAAAGCTAGCGCAAACTCTGACTCACGTTGCTCAAACACTAAAAAAAAAAGAAAAAAAAGATGACTCAAGTGTGTCATTTTTACAAAAAAAAAAAAAAAAAAAGGTTTAATCTTAGAAACCACAGAAGCACTGTTATTTCTCTGCACACTTCAGAGTGCAAGACATTTACCGAAAATCAAGTTTCCATTATTTGCTATCTGAGTATTCTAACCACAACGTACAGAGGTTTAAATAATGACAGAAAAAAAAGGATGTGCCACAAAAGCAACAATGATTCATCCGGAAATTTCAACACTAATTTTTAGAAATTTGTTATGGTAGTTTCTGGTTGCTGATCGCTAACAAGGGTTTGAAAAACCCGTGCAGAAAAACCACAAAGCATATTGCAAACTTTTTTTCATATTAAGAAAAAAAGTGAGAATTACATTGTCAAATTAATTAATCGATCGCATTAAGAAGACTTTTTGCTAATTCGACTTGAAACACTGGTGTTCAGCAACTCATTTGTACCAAAAAAAAAAAAAAAAACTTTTTTTTTTATTTTGTGAAACGAATACACAAAATTATATTCTGATAATTATTAAACACATGATACTCAAACACTTAGTAGAGAGAGAAAAAAAGAGATTCATCTGTATTTTCCGTATCATGGTCAACACTGAAGTTAGCAAGCCAATTTTACTTATTTAAAATATATTTTTATTTTTTAATCAAACCCTTCTTTCTTTCAACAGCACACACACACACACACACACACACACACACACACACACAAATGAATCTCCAGGGAAGAGACAACAGTGTGAGGCTCATCTTGCTGTGATAAGAAGCCAGTCAAAAAAAAAAAAAGAAGAAGAAGAAGAAGTTGTGCGAACTCAAAAGCCGTGTAGAACAAATGCAAGCCCCCCCGCTGGTGCTTTCTCCAAACGCCGAGGCCCAAATTCATCTGTCAGCCGTAAAGTTCTCCGCTATACAGCGCTGATCTATTGCATCCCGCCCCAAAGGGCTCACAGATGCGCACCCATTTACATGTGAAATCTACCTCGACCGTTTCAATCACTTCAAACACTTCTTATCAGACAACTCACACAGATCTTTTTTCCTCTGCTTACAAAAGGCGACGCCGAAACGGATCTCTACGCACTCAGCCAGTCGTCAAGGACAAAGCATCCACAATAGGTTATATCTGAACAGACATAAACCTTGAGAAGGGAAATAAATAATAATACAACAATAATGCAACTTGTGAAAAGTTTTCTCAGGGGGGCATAAAAACACTATCACACCAGTTGAACTAGCAAAAAAAAAAAAAAAGCAAGAATGGAAGAAGAGAGAAATATTTTAAGATTTCCAAACACACACACAAACACATTATCATTATGTAAAGCTGGCACAGCTGTGAGTGCAGAGCAATACCGATGACACAGCAGCAGATCCTCGCTGACGCTATCTGAAACTTTTGTTTACAGTTGTGAGTCTCTCTTCTCCGCTCTGAATGATGAGCGCCGTTGCTTTTCACAGGCCTTTGTCATTAAGAAACTTTCACTGACAAGAAAGCAGCCTCGCGCGGGGCCCGGGGCGCATCATTTCCAGACCGCCCCAGAGTGGCCGCTTTTTCTCGGCTTACAGGAAACAGCCCGAGCAGTCTACTGGAAGCAGCCTGGGAATTTTGTGTCATGACGATCAGGTGTGGGTTCTTCTTTAACATAAAAAGGAGGTGATTTTTTTTGTTGTTGTTTTTGAACATGGGTTAAAGTTGAAAAAAACTCTTTTTCCTCCCCACACACACACACTTTAGTAATAACGCCTTTATGTGTATATTTAAGAGCTGTAAAGCCTAATGAAGGAGCATCTCTAGAGAAAAGTTACAGCACTAGCAACAATACAACCCAGGGTAACTTTGAGTTGCTTTTGCTGATTATATATAGTTACTGTTAGTTGATATTTCATATTTAAGCAAAACTATCTGATGAGGAAACTATTTGATGGCAACAAACTAACTTTGTGAGCTGAAGGAGGTTTTTTTAAAAGTTGTTAGAGGAGCTAGTTTATGATCACGATCATCAAACGCTAGTTGAAAAGAAATTTGTGAACAGTGCAGCAAAGTTTATAAAGGGAACTTCATAAAACTGAAAACAGACGTTTAGTCGTGTAGCATTTAGTTGTTCTATAGAAACTCCATTCAGAAAGGCTGAGTTAGATGAAGTAAAGCAAAACTTTACTTTTAAAAGAAAGAAAGAAAGAAAGAAAGAAAGAAAGAAAGAAATAGAAATCAGTACAATGCTGGTAAGAACGTTAGAAGGAGAAATAAAACAAATAAACTGAAAAACTATACCTTAAAGAAATGTGCTTTATGTTTATAAAAGAAACAGAAACTTTAAAGGAATTTTTAAAAAACAAAGCTGCCTTTTATGTCCCCCCTCTCTTTTTTTTATGTAGCCGTTTGGTTCGAAACTTTCAAGGGAAATTTTAAAAATAAAGCTGCCTTTTATCTCTCTCTTTCTTTCTTTCTCCACGGCCGGCCAAATGGTCTCGCGCTTCGAGTCTCGAGCCCTGAGCACGTTGCCATGCCTACGCGCTTTCTTATCTTACATCAGTTACGGAAAGTTTCTCAAGTTTTAAAGCGCTAAGCTCTAACCAGCATGAAACGCAACCAAAAAAAAAAAAACATCCCGAATCTGAACTTAAGAACCTTAAAGCTACATCATATCACATCATATCCTTTTTTTTTTCTTCAAACAATAAGGAAATGGAGTCAGGCGTCCAGTGTTGTTTGGCTGGTTGGTATGCTTGCTGCGGCACAAACCGAACAATAACAATAATAAGAAGCATAATCATTATCATAATCTAAATCACTGCGACATGGATGGATCAAACAAATACCTCTTCATAGGATTAATCCTAATGCTTTGCCGGAGAGAGAGAGAGAGAGAGAGAGAGAAAGATACACACATCACTCCTCGTTTTTTGCGCTGTAGAAAGAAATAAGAAAGAAGGAGGAAAACCTTACGTGCTGTTTTCTTCCCCGTGCCTGAACGTGACCCCGCCGCCGCCGCCGCCGCTTCAATTTCTCACGCGTTTGACCCAATAAAACAAGCCCCCGAAAAAGCCGCGTGAAACCCGAGCAGCCTCTCTCTCTCTCTCTCTTTTCTCTCTCTCTCTCTTCCAGCCTGGGTTTCGCTCCTGCTGCTGTTGCTCCTGCTCCTGCTGCTGCTGCTACACAGTAACACGCCACTGATTTCGCGAAATCCCATTAGTCCTCTCCTCTCCTCTCCTGGCCATTACATAACATTCGCGATGAAAAGCAAGCTACGCTAAGAGAGTGAGTGTGTGGTGTGTGTGTGTGTGTGCGCGCGCACTCGCTCATGCGCTCGCGCGCGCGTGTGTGTGTGTGTGTGACGCTCATTGATTCGCTTTATAATCATTATATCATATCATCATCATCATCATCATCTTCTTACCTGTTGATGTGTTTGTGCGCCTTTGTGCTCTGTCTGAAACATGGTGGCCCGTTTCTCGCCCTCCCTCATTCTGTGTTTATTTAGAAATATTTCTGTTTTTTGTTGTTGCCAGGATATAAGATATCGACTTTGCAAAGTGGTGTTGACTGACTGACCATTTTTATTATTGTTGTTGGTCTTATGTATTGTAATTTATGTATTATTTTTAGTTGCAGTGTTTCTTTATCAGAAACGTTATCGCATGTCAGAAGCTCAGACTCCAAGGCATTACGTCACTTTCAAGACACCAACACTATTAATATCAAGAAGCAGTGGCGGAGGGAAGCGCCACCCCAGAGCGCGCGCTCTTAAAGGGGCAGACACCCCGGATTTACCCTCCCAGCACTGCCCAGTGCTTCATTCATAATGAGCACCATACATCCCATACGTCCATCTAGTTACGTCTGCAGTCCACTGAGGGACCGTGAAGGACAATATTGATGACTATTGTGTTTATTCCCATTTCTTACAATCATGGTAGGACCTCCGGTCAGCATTCTCACGCTACGGCATCCCCTAATTGGGAACATCAGTACATGTCTTTGGGCCCCCCCCCCCCCCCAAACCATGTAGAGAGCCACGTTATGCAAATAAATAAATTGGTATCAGATTCCATCATTGTTCATCAGGTCATTCCATAACCTAATTTAGTCAGTTTTGCTAATCTGTGAATATGAAAAGTTGACATCTCCAGCATCTTAGCTTTGTTGCGTCAGAGGACACTACAAGCAATTTTGAGAACGCCAGTGCATGTCTCCGGACTGTGGGAGGAAACCAAAGTACCTGGAGGAAACCCACCAAGCACGTTCAAACACCACACACACCAACACCGAGGCAGGAATTGAACCCGGACACTGGAGGTGTAAGGAGACAGTGCTAACCACTACACCAATGTGCCACCCACTTATAATTTAAATGCATAAAATTTTAAACAATGATAATTCACTGATAAATATTTTTAATATTGATTGAAAATTATTTCTGAATAAATATTTCTGAAAAAATAAATATGTAATTTTTTTTAAAGATATGTTTAGTCATACAAACTATTTGATAGGTGCCTAAGAAGCATGACTGAAACAAAGTGGAAAAGACAGTAATCTAACCTAGCACTGCCCAGTGTTTCCTTTATAATGAAGTCCATCCATCCCTCTGTCCCTTCCATCCATCTAGGAGCCTCTGTAGTCCACTTAGGGACTGTGGAGGCCAATAGTGATAACTATTATATTTATTCCCATTTTTACAATCATGGTAGGACCTCCAGTCAACTTTCACACACTACAGGGTCCCCAATTTGGGAATGTCAATGCAATGTCTTTGGGCTGTGCAAGGAAACCGGAGTACCCGGAGTAAACCCACCAAGGCAAATTTTGTTAGTCATGTGACTAACACTTGTTATAATATTTGCCCAGGAAACATGGCTGACACAAAGTGAAAAGGAAAGTGGCACAAGTAAACATTAACTAATCCTGCAAAGAAGAGATGTAAAGTGTCAACGTTTTTTTTTTGTTTGTTTGTTTTTTTATCAAAGTAGAGTTCCTATAGGACAGCAGTTTGAAAGATAGCCATAATGTGATGTTATGCCATTATTATTCTGCTGTATTTTGTTTAGTTTTTTTGCATATACTGCAAGTCAAACATTTTCAAACAAAAGTTTCACTTTAGTATGTTTGATGAATACGTAAAGAATCATCTTACGTGTTATTTCATGTATATGTGAAAATCCTTGAGGGTCAAAAATTTGATAGGCCAAATATATATTGAAGCTACAATAGATAATTATTACAACACCCAAAAATTCTAATTAAAATGTTATTTATCACGTTGTTGTGGTATTTTTTGTTTGTTTGTTTGTTTTATATTCCTGGTCTTGTGTGGACATTGGAAGATATGTTGATGATGTCACAGAGAGAGAGAGAGAGAGAGAGAGAGAGAGAGAGAGAGAGAGAGAGAGAGAAATTAACATGGCAGGTGTCTTTAAAGTTAATTAAACTTTAAATCATTTTGTCTAAAAAACGCAAAAAAATATTTTCCCCACATTAAGTTGAAAACACCCATGCAGCTTGATGTGGGAAGTACAAGTCATACAATTTAAAAGTTCTTAAATGCTCAATTGAAATTTCCACAAACGTGATTTGTAATTTTAATGCAAGCTGACGCCCACCACTTCATAAGTTCACTGTTTAATATTTTGCATCAGCCTACTACACAATCATAATGCTTTTTAAAGTATTTTCTAAATTATAAATATCAGAAGTCAGAAATGTAACATTGCAATTTACTGTGAAATGCTCTTTCTGGTAATGGTAGAATATCTAACTAACCAAGACATTATCACATGGCTACTACTACTACTACGACATAATGTATTTAACTGTCCAGATCTCAACATCAAAGACCGCAGTGATGTCTGATCTTATCCACTAAGGACCTGCATGGCTGCAGGTTTTCATTCCAACCACGCACACGTACACCTGATACAACTCATTAGCTATTTGAGGACAGAGAGCAATTCATTAAAGAAGTGGAATCAGGTGCAGCTCCTGCTGGGTTGGAATGAAAACCCGTAGCCACAGCGGCCCTTTTTGGATAGGACCGGCCACCGCTAATACTAGGACTCTGTAACATATTTTATAGTGGGTACACAAAGAAAATATTCTGTTCTTTTATTCAGCCATAGTACATGAGGTATAGAAAAAAAAGATATTTCCAGAAACAAAAATTGACTTTGACTGACTCATAGCTGTTGAAATTGTTCAAGAGTAATATTAGCATAACGGAAATATTATAATGTCTCTATAGTTTAGCGTGAAACCTATATCCGTATGTTGTATCATAATTTCCTTTTTACTTATAGAGAAATGAATCTTTCCACGATGAGCATGCAGAAGTTGAAGAATTAATGTATTATGGAAACTTACAGTATTCGCATATTTTAATCAGAATAAGGTGAGTTATAATAATGTGTAGGAGTACATAAGGCTTTAACCACATTTGCTTCAAATAATTATTCAAAAATGATAAGGGAAAAAAAATTCTAAAGCTTTATTGAGATGGAACACTTTAGAAAATACATCTGCTTTTTCATTCTTCTCAAATGACTCATTCTGTGTATTAGGGAAATTCAAAATAGCTCTTAGTGAAAGGAAAAAAATAAATGGTGCATAAGGCAGCTTGTTTTTCTTATTCCAGCCACTTCAGTGATATACACACTTTTTCACTGTGAGATAGATAGATAGATAGATAGATAGATAGATAGATAGATAGATAGATAGATAGATAGATAGATAGATAGATAAGTGCCCAAAGGTCTAAATAATTTAATAAATATATTTGAACCGTAAATAAACAAAAAATCTTTTTTAAATGACTAATCAAGATTTTGCACAATTTCAGATGTGTCATAATGACTGTGTTTGTCCACCTTGTCCAAAGATCATATTGTGCATGAGTCTTCTCCCTTCTATTATGACACAGATTTGATTTAAAAATGAATCATCAGCTTGTGGAGTTTTTGTCAGCTCAAGTATACAGTGTCGTTAAAGCAAAAAAAAAGAGGATGTACCAAATGCAAAAAGAATTCCATACTTTTACAATTCCACTTATGAGTCACGTTGTTGCTAAACATATTATTTGCAATGAATACCTTTAAATTTTAAATATATTATTATATAATATTATATTCGCAAGTAAATATGTTTCCATGAATATAATGTGAAGGAACAATGGTAGAGGTACAAATACTGCTGGAAGTTTCTTCTCTTTTCTTTTTTTCAACATTTTTCATTTTTCTCAAGATAATCTCCGAGCACTATGAGACAGGCTAGACAGAAACCCTAGGAGTGAAATCAAAGCTGTTTATCTCTCTCTTAGAGATATCATGCCATAGGGTGGCCGTCACTGAAATATTTTTAGTTTGGGTAGCAATACCCTGCAAGATACATAGCAGTCTGTGAGCGTTGGCTCCACCACTGTCACCTATCTGAGCTCGGTACTGTTTCAGTATTGCCTTTCGTCTATCTGTGTTAACAGCCAGACGCATCATGCAGTCATATTTAGAACTGCCTTTGGGAAGGTGACTGCCCTCAATTGAGTTTTTCATTTCTTCTCAATGAACATTTATTCTAATCGTACATAAAGCCATAGCAGAGTCTCCTAGCTCGAGGATGAATTAGACACTAAATATGCAGTAACTCTCATTTGAATTCAAGTACTATAATAATTGTATTTGGAGCACTTTGGAGTGGCATTTGTGTTCCGCATTTGAATTACTTTACATCATAGTGACATTATTTAGACAAACTTTATAGTCTTATTATAGTCTTTTATTTAAAAAATAATGCTGAATTAAAAAACCCTGACTTTTATGATTAAATTAACATTTAGTAACTACTATTAATTATTCTGTACACTACAATAAAACAAATAGGAAAGATACTTCTGAACTCTTTTAAATTAATTGCTCAAAATAGAAATTTGATTGATTATTTCCAGAGCGGTGGTATTAAAACTGTATGGACAGCGTTGTGCAGTAGTCTTGCTTCGTAGACAAAAAAATATATATAAAATGATAAATTACAGCAAATGGTCCAATTGATGGCCTCTGACTTTGTGGCAAACTAAATACCAGAATGTTCAACCGTACATGGTTCTCAAAATGTATAAAAAATGAAGAGAAAAAAAACTCATTATAGCAAATGCAATGTGTTTTGCAAACATTGAATTAACTGAATACAGACAAGACTGATCCTGTGCACACACCCATCTTTGGCAGGTACTAATGAATATTAATGAGTATGCAAATGACACAGTAAAAAAACAAAGCATGAAAGCATAAAAAAAGATGTCAGAAACCCAAACAAGTGAAGATCTTTCTTGGCAGATTCCGTATTCAACTTGCATCATATTTTTGTGAGTTGGCTCTGTGTCCGCCTGATGGTTGTTTTGAAGAAAATTATAATTTTGGTGTCACATGACCTGAGGTCTCAGGTCATGTGATCTGGAAAGGGGGTTGGGTCTAATTAGCATACTAAAATGACAGGCTGCACAAAAAAATAAATAATATACATTCTTTATCGATAGATGTGCAAGGCCAAGACAATAACAATATTATTCATCGGCTTTATGAATATTATTTGTATTTATTGTGTACATAGTCTGTGTGTACATAGTCTGAATCTGTCTTTAATGTTTCAGAGCTGACGTTCTTACACACATGATTTCCTACTTTAGTGCAATGATTGTTCTTGGCTGATTCTGATTCTAGACTCTTCAGATGAGCCCCCTTAGAGAGTCAAGTGTCTGCTGTTGAAAAATATTAAATTCCATAAAAGGAAGAATGCTTTTGCATCCAGAATGTTGGGACACCCTGTCTATACAATGGCATGTCTATGCAATGTGCAACTGAAATCAAAGAAACTGCAGAACATATGCTAGTAATGCATATCAAATTCTGCAGTTCTAGTATTTTTGTTTTGTGTTGTTTCTTTCTAGATTTAAGCCAGACACCCAACCCGGCCTCATAATGAGTGTTGTTTTAATGGTGAAATAAAGAACTGAAGCTTTAGATGAGTCATTTCAACACTGATAAAATCAATTGAAAAAACAGTGAACTGTGCAAAAACACTTTGATTAAAGCACTGTACAAATTGAGCTTGGATCCATGAAGATTTTTTTTATTTGAGCTTGAAATTCAGAGGAGCTTGATAAAAGGCTCCGAGCCGGGTGCCTAAACCATGAATATAAAAGAAAATCTGGGATCTTTTATAAATTTCCTTAAGTATGTCTAAACAAAAGGAAACCTAATTCTGGCAAATACAAACACAGAGAAATAGCCTACAGGTAAAAGAGTCAAATAGAACGAAAGAAAGATTGAGCGAGGGAGACAGAAAGTTATGTCACTAAAATGTAAGAAACACTTTCCGTATTGCATTAATGTATCGTTTTTCTTGCTTTCTTTCTTTTTTTGGGGGGTGAAATTGAATATGCAGAACAAATTGATTCATAAATCCATAGATGAGCAGTTTTAATGTCTGCATCATCCATGTGGTTTAAATGGAATTCACAGACCAAGTAAAAAAAAAAAAAATGGATGGAAAAATTGTAAAACTCTTTGAAGCAAGTTAAGTGATTTAATATACAAACAACACTATTCCTTTGTATATCATGTTGTTCAGGTACATTTCTTACGAACAGGGTAATAAGGTTTTTAACATATGATATAAAAATGAATGGGATTGTCTGCACTATGGGTCAACAGGAAACCTGGGTTGTTTTCTTTAGGAGTCAGCTTTTTCCTTCTCAACATGTGCTTTAGGTGTTGCAGAAAAAAAAGTATGTATCGATAAAATCAGCATGGAGTAAATTAGTCAAATAAAATGCAAGAGAATAAAGATTTAAATACATTTTTTGAAAGTTTCAGTTCAGTTGTCTTTTAACTAGACCATTAATTACCATTTTATATTTTATCTAAGTAAAAGATTAATATTATTATATATATATTTTTTAATCTTGTTTTGCTGTACTGGACTTCAAGTTAAAGAAGAATAATGGAAATGATCAGCCTGTGCAGAATTGCCACCATCTGAACTAATGTCTTGTTCACTCATGGACCGAAATCCAGAACATTCTCACATGATTTCACCAGATCCTCTGAAAAGGTCAGAAACCTCTGGAAAAGGTCAGAAACACACTCTGAATTATTCAAATTGATCCAAGGGCAATTTACACTGTAGGGCGCCGAACACCAAGTACTGCCAAATTGCTTTCAAAGCTCCAAAATCTTGTCAACCCCCCAACTTTCATCTCGTCCTCCTGGGGGGGGGGCGGGGGGGGGGACAGCATTAAAATAGATATAAACTAAAATCTCATTTTCCTAATGGAGTATAAGTAGAGCTTCCTGGTCTTAGTGTATTGTATAGTATTTATCTAGCTCATTTTCTCTAAATGTTGTCCTCATATAACACCAGGTGACTGTAACTGAGGGATGGGCACTTAAAGAGCTCTCAGAGCACTTCATCAAAGCATGAACTAACTCTTGGATTAGTTGTCTCCCTACTTCATGATGTCTCTCTGCAGTATACGCAGAAAACAAGCAAATTCTGTATACATTATATTATTTACCCATACATCAGACAGAATAAAAGAAATCTTATATCAGTGTATTTGACTGATATGAGGCTAGGTTTCGCATCCCCAAAGATGCTTTAAAAGCCTGAACCATGTGCTGGTATGACTTTAACAAGCGTCTAAATTGGGGCAAGCAGTAAAAAAAGAAAAAAAAAAGAAAAAAGTTTAGAATACTGGTAATACAATGCATCTGCTTCTGATATTTCTGCCTGGTTACATTTTAAAAAATCAAATGCTTGTGTCTCACCATCTGCTCCTTTTTGCCTGTCTCCGTCTTTAGAAATTCCTCGTTCCTGCCAGAATCCAGTGGTATCACATTCCACGAAGACCTGCTCTCAATTTTGGGAGCACTCTGGTCTAGTCTCGATGTCTACTTCTGCTGGTTGTGTGATGCCCATTACAGCGAATCATCTTTTCTCAGCCTTTGTAATACTGTAGATAGTACGTTTTTACCAATGGCGTGATACAAGTTCTTAAATCAGTCATTTTCTGTGAAGCACCTTCCGTCTCTATTACTAAAGCTCATGATATACTGTAAGCTACTTCAATTTTCATTCTGTCCTCATGTCCACAATTACATTTATGGGTGGCGTAGTGGTTAGCACTGGGTTACCACAATCTGCAGGGTTCAGGGTTCTCACCTCTGCTTCTGTGTGCATGGAGTTTGCGTTGTTGTTCCTGTGCTTGGTGGGTTTCCTCTGGGAACTCCGGCTTCGTCCCGCAGTCCAAAGACCTGCAGAGACTGGTCGGAGTTTCTGCTGTATGAGTGGGTCGCAAGGGGTTGGAGTCCTCAAGGATGTATCTTCTCCTTAAAGCAATAACCACTGTTATGATGTCAAAGGTCATTGCAGCCAACCATTGGATAAGAATGAGGATGGTTATGGTTTTAGAAAGATAGATAGATAGATAGATAGATAGATAGATAGATAGATAGATAGATAGATAGATGGATGGAGCTATATTCACAATTATAGCATTTATCAGGCCTTTTCTATATCCAGAGGCACTCACAGCAGCGCTTTGTGGTCTCTCTAGTCTCTGTTGTCTGGGAAGAAAAATACCATTTAGCTAAAACTCTGATAAGAGGAGGTTGGTTCAGCATAATAAGAAAATGCACAAGTCGTGGGATTTCTAAAAAGCAGTAATGTAGAATAAGCGGTAATGCTTAGTGAAGTCGAGTTCTTGCTTAAGCGGTACTTATTGATAAAGAGCTAAGAAAATCAAATGAGTCAGATGGCCTAGGATGCTTCTGTGGCCTAGCTGGCATATTTCATTATTATATTACAGTATAGAGTACAGTGGGTCCTAAGAGAACCATCCCACTTTAAAATAATTGAGAAGGTGATTAGCTTCACCAGATCCAGTTTACAAGTCAGTTTTAGGAGTGGAGTGATCCTTTCCCATATCAGTGATTCTGTTTTTTCTGACTTGTTGGCGTTCCATCTTTCACTTGGATGTTAAAAGTTGCACTGAGTAAATATATCTGGATAAACCAAAAACTGGCTGCAAAGCAACAAAATGTGATTATTTTAAAGGGGGTGATTCTTTTCTATAGCCACTGTATGTGTTCTTTATATTCATGTTGTATTTGTTTGTTTGTAGAAATATAGCTGAATCTGTGGTCTGACCTCTGACAGTATTCCCATCATGGAAAAATGATCTGCCTGTATACATGCAGAACACTTCAGTATGATCAGGGAAACACAGTGAGTAGAAGATGATATGCATTTGTACAGTATATTATCTTAATCTACGAAATGTAATGGTCACGTAGCCAGTAAAGGGAGCGATATACAGTTTGAGCATTGGTATCTTATAAGATAAAAGAGCTGCCAGAAATGTGATTTCCAAACAGATTAAAATCTACATTCTCAGCTCTCTTCTTGGCTTGAAGTATCGATCAGATAGTGAATATCAAAACTGATATTTCATATCACAGTGTCACGCTTTTGCATAGTGCTGTTTTGTGAGTGTCGTGAACAAATATTCGCAATCTGCCCGTCATTGCATGCAAATTCAAGCTCATGCTGTACAGCGATTGTGCATTTAAATCGCCCAATGTCAAATTCAATTAAATTATGTAGATTAAAATGTAGAAATGTTATACAGAGTCAGACTGCACAATGCCCAAAGACACAATTAAAAAAATTGCTTGTTCTGTTAACAACCTCAGCAGCGACCTCATTTCCCCTCTCGTCTGTTCAAACCGCTCAGCATTCAGCATCAGCAGTATACTAATCACCTGTCATCAACTGCACCTGCTTCTCACTGAGTCATGCCTTAAGTTAGGTGGGTTTTATTATGCTTGATTGATTCATACTGTAGGTCACTGTCTGGCATAGCAAACAAAAAACATTCGCCTGAAACTGGACTGAAAATTAGAGACACAGGCACGCCGCTTCTGGAAGCCTGGAGAACTATTGTTACATGATAATGACATGAAAATACAAGAATCCCTTATGAAGTCAAAATATGAAGAAATAATGTGTGGCTCAAGACTTTTGCACAGCATTGTATTGTATATGCATTACAGCGATACTTCACGAGAGAATTAAGGTGAAATATATTTTCATGTGTAGAATATCTAGATATACCTCCAGTGATAAGTTGCCTAACAGACAGAGTAGCATCATAAATAACATGACATTATTTGTGTGCATTAGAAAAGGAGGCAAATCAGCAGCAGTATGGTAATGATGGAGGCACGCTGAGATAAAATATGGACCCACACACACACTCATGAATCTCTCCCTCTTCACCTTATTTATTATGTGTATGCAAAAAAACTGTACAATATTTTATTATACAGTATTAGATAATGCTACAGTGATATGCAGGGTGGCGCAAAAAGTCTGAATCCGTAGGCATTTCTCATTATTTTTAAAATATTTTTATTTAAGACCCAAGATGGCTTCAAAAGCAATAATAGATGACTGAATAGAATCAGACCTACTGTAACACCACTCAACTTTTTCTTTGAGGTCATTTGAGTCTCGAAGTGCTGCGAAGACAGAGGCCGTCTATTTGAGTACTTTGAAATCATTTGTAGTTTTAAATGCATTTTTGGTTATGCTTTTACACCACCATGCATATAAAAAGGGAAAAGTTTAATTCAGGGTATTTTCTGAGATTATGTATGATCATAATGTATTTTGAAATTACAAGTAAGAAAGAAAGAAAGAAAGAAAAATCTGATCATTAGTGCTGAGGTATTATAAAGTGTAGTTCAGTCAAGGACAGTCATGGTTGCTTAGCATTTGGCCAGCTCCCAAGGACAATAAAGCAGCACAGTTGTATTTGTTGCACTATTAAATCACTACGCTTGGCTGCGGTGGTAACATATGGGGCAAAGCACCACAATAAATAGCATGCCATTAAAGTTTTTGACATGTGGACTACACATTCATTTTCTTTCTATGCATTGGATTAGAACAATCACTGGGACCAAATATTATCAGGAGACACCAAGACACCAAGTGGTGAACAACTGGAATCACATCTGATGTTTGATGTTTGACATTCAGTCACGATGATTAAATGCAAAATAGAGCAGAATATGTTATTATGAGAAGACAAAAATAAATAAATAAATAAATAAATAAATAAATAAATAAATAAATAAATAAATCTCACATGTTAAGTTAACATTATAGTGCATTTTTGTATTGGATGGAGGGGGGGGGGGGGGGGGGAATCCTAAAGTCTGACTCTCAAACTTCTATGTATTATTTTAGATTTCTTTTATTTTTCTTGTATTAGTTAAGAGGTTAAAAAATAAAAATAAAAATAAAACGTCATCCTAAAGCCTGACTCACATACTTCCCTGTATTTTTCCACCTGTGTGTCTGTGTGTCTGTGATTGATTGTGACGAAAATAAAACTGTGTGAGAGAATGGAAGATGGGTCAGGTGGACAAAAGGATAGACAGAAAGTCAGACAGAGAGAGAGAGAGAGAGAGAGAGAGAGAGAGAGAGAGAGAAGCACAGTGTGTTCTTAGTACCTCCACAATTCGGTAGAGTCTGTCTCATGCTCAAAAAAGGCCATTGCCATTAGTATCAACATCCCGTGTACGCTGAATACCTTCTGGTGTAGGTCATAACAGTGCATCGGGCGGGAGAATCTAACCGGTGGCGGAGGCACACGTCCGTGCTAATGCAGAAAGTATGCTCGTAGCTGTCTGTAGCACAGCAGGGACAGGGAGAAGCTTAAGTAACTGCCAGGCCAACTCTCCAGGCCCAGCAGACAGTAAGTGAATTATGAAGGGGCTCCAGGACAACTGATATGCCCCCTGATATTTCCTGTGCGTTATGGGCGTCTTCTCGCTCTGCGTGCTCTCCTCCACAGACAGCGAGAGAAAATGTTCTCTTAGATCAAGTGGTTTATTGTACAATTTGCATGCCATTCTACCCCATGGAAAGCTTAAAAACAATCATTTTCAGTGTGGTAGAAAAGAAAAATTGTATGATGTGTAATATAACATTAATAATATTATCATAAAGTATTAATATACTGTATAAAATGATATCACATATATCCCTTATATCACTATCAGTGTTCAAATATGTTTTTCTTTTCCTTAAGTGTGTATAAATTTTTTTGGCTGACATTCGCTCTCTCTCTCTCTCTCTCTCTCTCTCTATATATATATATATATACAGTATATATAGGCTAACGTCTGTGTTCATGAGTCTACAGTATGTAAATTATTGAACAAGTAGTGTGTTCATGGCAGCATGGCAGGACACCTCAAAGGAAGTGGCTGATTACTAAAAAGAACATTTCTGCGAACCTGAAGAGTCATACACATGAGATGTCCAAGGAATATGACACAGCTAAAGCAGTTCTGCCAGGACGAATGGGCTTAAATTCCTCCTGAACGACGTGCGGGTCTGATCCACAGCTACAGGAAGCGCCTGGTTGAGGATATTGCTGCCAAGGGGTGGGGTCAACCAGTTATTAATTCCATCGGTTCACTTACTGTTTCCATGTTGAATGAATGTGTTTGATAAAGCCATGCAAGATCAGATTTTTTTTGTGTGTCTATTATTTTAGGCACATTATATTTGTCAGTACTCTTGATTTAGATGAAGACAAATTAAGGCAAAAAATTAATAAATAAACGTGAAATTCCAAAAGGTTGTCATATGTTTTCTTGCCACACATATGTATATAAAATGTATTATATATATTTTAAAATATATATATATTTTTTTATGTAATTAGGCTAAGCATGTAATAATAATAAAAAAATGTTACAAGGTTGTGTTTGCTATAAATGGCTGCATTTTGCTGTTTAACAAGGGCAAACAGGGTTGATTTATTTAGCATCGATTAGGCAAATACACAAAAATGGGGCTAATTAGCATAACGCCATGAGGACATTAAGGACATTCTAATTATTAAAACAAATTACTTTCAGTTTATGATCTAGCGGGGAAGGGTTGTACTTTTACAGAGATCTCATTAGTTACTATCTCAATTAAAAAGAAAATCAAACAAACATTATTTATTTATTTATTTGTTTGTTTGTTTGTTTGTTTGTTTTTTATCTTAATTTTCATCTTCCCATGATCTACAGTTAAATCAGATTATGCAAGTTGCTGTTGAATTGTGGAATATTCTGAATAATTCACACACACACACACACACACACACACACACACACACACACACACACACACACACACACACACACACACACACACACTCAAATAGATTAAATAGATAGAAGAAATTAAGATTGTGGAAATATTCAGATGAATATATTTCAGTATAAACTGTAGTTGTAGTAGACTGGGAGAGGTTTAAAAAAGGTTCTTTAGATACAGTATGTTAAAACCTATTGGATGAAATGGACTTTATTGGAACATCATGGAGCTACATGATTTTTAAAAAAGTATGAAGAAAGACAGAGAGAGAGGGAGAGAGAGAGGGATTTTTAATTCAGCTTTAATAATAAGCAATTTTATCTTAAATTACAATAAAATCACTTTAAAACAGCGTTTTTTAAAGAAAACATTGTAAAAGTGTGTTGACCAGCAATTCACCTTCATTAATAAGACAAATCACTTTTCCATAACACAACTTCAGCATAAAGGTTTTCGAATCGTTTATCACTTTAAAAAATGAAAGTATGTTTTGATTTGAGCTTACACTGAATCCCTGAAACCAGAAATGGGGGCTGATTATTATTATATTTTCCTTTCAATCTTATTTAATCTTATTGAGCTACAAGATTTTAAGAGAAAGAGAGAGAGAGAGAAAGAGAGAGAGAGAGAGAGAGAGAGAGAGAGAGAGAGAGAGAGAGAGAGAGATTTAACATAACTGCTGTTAACCAGTTAAAAACATCTGTTAAATATTTTAAGTAACAAGATAACTATCTACATAAATAACATGATCGTTTAGATTATTACACAGCTACAGTAGATTCATTCTCATAGAGGACAATTGTCCATTGAAGATTATTATTTTAAGATTATTAATAAGGTCATTATCTTTTATTTATTTATTATCTGTATATCTTATTATATATAATAAATTGTGTCAGCCTTTAAGCCTTTTAAACCAGAATTTCATTAAAAAGCTGTTTGTGGAATTTTGAGATATCCTGCAATCAGATAAACTAGAATTGCAGGATCTCATTGGTAGAGATAATGATTAATAACAATTTAAAAAAATATATCCTGACCAGGATAAAATTATTACTGAACATGGTGACAATCAATAAAATAATATACTTTGCTAAGCTTTTGATTTCTTCTGGTACTGGATGATACTGGAAGACTTTACCTCTGCCTGCTGTGGATACTCAGCACTCATTCCAGGTACTTTCTTCCTCGTCAACCCATTTAAGACAGACAGGATACTTAAAAAACCTTGCTATGTTCGTGTGTCATAAGTTTGATGCTTTGCTGACAGCCCACATTTCTGAAAAGCATCTGGGCTCCTCGAAACACAGACTTTGAACTTTTTTTTGTGGCTTGTGGGACCGTATAATTGGAGATTGCATCTGAGAAAGACGGCGTAATACCTGATTTCACAGTCACATCTCTGGAGTGTGTTACATAAGCTTATTTTTTGCTTCTTGAAGAGTCATTTTCACATCATTAGAGAATTGCAGTGTTTTGAAGTGAGCTGGCTGCAGAGAGGAACCGCATGCTGTAGAGGCAGAACTGTGTCTCATGAGGCAATTGAACAGCACTTACGTGTGGAGTTTTCATCCCCCGGTGCTGAAATATCAGACTGATCACATTGCACAAAAAAAAACAGACTTTAGTTCTGAATCAACAATAGGAATTATATGGTTATTGACAGAAGCTCCTCGAAAGGAGATAGAGGGGTCAGGTTTTCAATCTGCTACTATAAAATAAATAAATAAATAAATAAAAAACAGCTGACATTACTGTTATTGCTCTGAAGTTTCCGTCACTGGATAGATCCTTACACTGGTGACTGGGTTACTAACTATAAGTACCATCAGTTCAACAATGTTGGGAAGAATTTATGATGGATGGATGGATGGATGGATGGATGGATGGATACTTTATTGATCCTGAAGGAAATTCCAGAGATAAACAGATTAATCCAAATATCCATGAAACAGAGAGATATTGAGTCATGGCTTAAACATTGTTAGTGACTCGGCTGTATGGACGTCTAGAGGAAGTTCATTCCACCACCTTTGATCCTGAACAGAGAGAGAGAGAGAGCGAGACATAGTGGAGGTTATGTTTCTACTGCAGTCACTTCAATCAGTTTGTGGCACGGTGCCCTTCTTGCAAGAAAACGCTGTTTCAACACAGCAGCTCTGAGAGAGTTGCCACTTCCACAAATACCCCGAAGGTAAGTCTGTCTCGGTTTTCATCCCACTGATTCGTCCTTCCGCTGAATGTGCAGATAAAAATCTCAAACAGTCACACCTTATGCCAAACCTCTACGCCTCCAGGTCTGCACTCTCCATTTTCTTTCCTCAACACCATCATTGATAAAAATCCCACAATTAGGAGATGAGGAAATTATCATGTCACTGCTTCAACCACATTGGAGAGTCCCAAAGTCCAGTCCCCCATAAGCATTCCTAAGCAAACATTCCTACAGCATGTATCCTAGGACATTCCTAGGAACATCCTGTCCTGGAAACAAGAGTTGCTGGTGGTACTGTTCAGCTTAACAGAGTTGGTTGAAGGGAGTGGGCAAATTCTTTCAGGATTTTCACAGACCCCTCACTCACTCACTCACTCACTCACTCACTCACTCATTGTCTATACCACTTTAGGGCCCTGGAGCCCTGGCACAAGAGAAGGGGTACACCCTGGACAAGGTCCCATCCCAACATAGGGCACCCACATACACACATTCTCACATATGCTCATTCACTTACTACGGGCAATTTGGGAACACCAATTAGCCTAATCTGCATGTTGTTGGAACTGTTGGAGGAAACCCACCAATCATGGAGAGGACATGCAAATTCCATGCATACAGACCCCAAAACAGCAACTGATCCCCAATGCAGGAGGTTTTCACAGACCATGAAAACCTTAATCCAAGCACGTGAACTGAGCCCAGAGGATGTCGTTCTTCACTCACTTTGATTTCAGGCTCTTGTAATAAGCAGGCACTGAGAGGCTCTAAGCTGACCCTCTGGTCCACATATATCCTAGTAAAGTAGGGCCCAGAGACATGAGCCCATAATACCCTGAGAGAGAAAGACAGATAGATCGCCCACCTGAACTGAGTCTCATCACTTGCCCCAGTACAAAGAGAAATTGTGATCGTAATTTTTTGGTCGCCTCATATGATTACTGACATAGATCCAGAGAATTACATACTCACAATATGCATTGCTTGTGTCCATGCTAAAGTACCACGCACTCTCCCAGCTGGTAAACCTCTGAACCTCACCACATCAGCTCTCATCCCACATACAATACAGTTGGCATAGATGTTATCACAGACCTCTCAGAATCTAGAGGTACTATTACTATAATGGTATGCCTTGTACCCTTCCCTATCTTTCACTCTTACACACACCACAAATTCATTAAAACCACTGATTTCATCATTACAAATGTGTTTCCCAAAGACATAGTGTGTGATTAAGCCACATAGTTGACCTGCACACTCTTGGTTAGGTTCATGGAGAAACTTGGTGTCTCAGTAAGCTATGGTTATCATTCACAGGCTGGCGGACATGTAGAATATCTAACCCAGCTTTTTTTTTTTTTTAATGAAAAAAAATTTTTTTTTGGACTTTCTGCTTGTAAAACCAGGAAAATTGTGCTCGGTTCCTCCCAAGGGCCAAATACACTTAAAATTCACCTTGTGCGTGCTAGGTTACCAGCCGTGCCCATTTCCCTGGAATAATGACACAGAAGTCTCACCCCCTGCATACTGTACATAAATGGTGTCCTTGGGCGATGTAAGCCGGTAGAGCTTCAAAATGCTGACTATGGTCATGTGTCGTGATTTAATTTATGACCCTGATTACGTGAGTGTTCTCCAGTGTAACACTGACAAAAGTATGAGTCACTGAAATGTTTAACCGGACAACTGAACAGGGTCCAAGATTGCCAGCAACCACACAGATTACAGATACCTTGAGGGGGAATCTAGCCATTATGTTTCATTCTTGTCTTGATCTTTCATGATTATCTCAATTTCAAGGCTTTAAAATCTGTATGAATTGTGCTCTAGGTGTATGTACTCAGTGGTGACTGAAAGTACTAAGACAACACGCGTCATGTATTATACAGCAGTAGTCCCATGCACAAACAGCTGCTTTTATTAATTAGTTCTCGAATACTTGGCTGAAAAGTTGTGCTAATTAGAATCAGACGGTTGAGTTGATGGATGGAACAAATACGTACGTGGGAGGATTTTTACTTTATGAAGCCGGGGTGTCTAAATGGCTACAACTACGGAATTCTCAAATTGGTTGCGGAATTCTGTACCTGATCTTCAGGAAGCATGTGTAAGCAGGCACGGATTGAGCGAGTGATAGGTGAAGTGATGAAGGGTTTGAGTTGTGATGTGTGGAATACCGGATGGGTTCGGAGCGCCGCAGGCAGCTGGAGCCGGTAGGTGACAGGATTGATCCGGAGGGTTATGCGGTAAGGGCCGATGAACCTGGGTGAGAGTTTGCGAGATTCTGTATGAAGGTGCAGATTTTTCGTTGATAACCAGACCTTGTCACCTACATTGTACAATCGTCCCGGGGGGTGCCGACGGTGATGTTAAGCGGCGTAGCGGGTATTGGCACGGTGAATGGCTGTTCTAGCTTGTTCCCACAGCCGCCGGCACCTACGGACCAACTGTTGGGCCGACGGAACATCAACCTCCGGTTCTTGGTGATCGAACATCGGAGGCTGAAAACCGTGGCATACCTCAAATGGGCTTAGCTCGGTGGTGGATGAGACGTGAAGATTGTGGGAGAGTTCAGCCCAAATGAGATAGCGGGCCCAGGAGCGCTGTCGATCGGCGATGAAGCATCTCAGATAGCGCTCCAGTTGTTGGTTGGTCCGTTCCGTCTGACCATTAGTCTGAGGGTGGTATCCAGAGGAGAGACTGCAGGTGGCATTGATCAAACGGCAGAAGGCTTTCCAGAACCGGGCAGTGAACTGGGGCCCTCTGTCCGAGACAATGTCCTTCGGGAACCCATGCAGGCGGACTACATGCTCTAGTATCAGCTCGGCTGTGTCTTTAGCTGACGGGAGTCCGGCGAGGGCCACCAAGTGCACAGCCTTGGAGAATCGGTCGACAATGGTCATGATGGTGTTCTTTCCCTCGGAATCCGGCAGGC